>JALLAW010000660.1:0-11825 GCA_036939535.1 Cyclotella kingstonii | reverse complement strand
TCAAAATGTGAGCAGGTGAGAATGGAAAATTTTAAAGTTTTCCTATGTCGCCGACACTGTAACCTAAAAAACGACACGAAAACGACACTCTAAACTAAAATTCTAGCAAGTACGATTTTTACTTTATGCTCTCTGTGTAACCCAGTCGCTGACATGCAAAGTAGAAAATTATGTAGATTTTTTTACTTCGGTGAAATGTCGCTAACAGTGTAAGCCGACCCTTACAGCAAAAACGAACGCTGCATAATGGTATCTTTTGAATGTAGAGTATAAAGCTATACTACTCCTGTTTTTTTATTTTCGGATTTAGGTTTTACAAAATATTTTTTTATTCACGGATCACGTGGGTAGTTCAGTTCCTATGTCAAACCCAAAATCTATAGACTCTCTCATTTCTCACGCTGAAAGTGAGTTCTGCCTCTAATATCGAGCTTCACCTTTAATGCTACTCACTATGTCATAGGACATGGTCAATTTTCACAGAAAAATTAAACTTGTTAGCTTAACACTAATTATCATGATTATTTTAACACTTATTGTGATAATACATTTACTTTAGACTGCTAGTTAATAAGGTTAGACAACTGTATGCTCAGAGTTACGGTTTACTACACCACTAATAACAGCATTAGGTTGAAAAATTCGCAGTTGCAGAAGAAAACCTACCTAGTCTACCTTCTCACCTGAAATAGAACAGATTACCCATCTCTGAAGCTTGAACACCCAACTTTAAGCAAGACATGAAACGATAGCTACAATTAAAAAAAGAAACAAAAGTCTGCTTAAACATTCATCCTTAGCTTCAGAATCTTCTCCTCCACTTCTGGTCGCTCAGTCAAAATCTCAGTCTGTCCACCCTCCTTATTCAGCTTACTCTTGTTTATGTGCGTAATTTTGTACTTATTACTCCCATTATCCAATATAACATGATCCATTACGGTGATGAAAACGTTTGAAAGCGAATCTGTTGGTAATTCTTGGAAGGCATCATCCACAGCCTTCACTAACTCTGGGTATGTTGCTAGGCTGTTTGTGTTGAGGACTCTGGGGGAAGCTTCTTACCATCAAAATGGATAAGGAGCTGCTGAAGGATGCGCCCCTGATTCTCGTCGCTGATATAAATATATTTTTTGGCAATTAGTGTTGTTTCTGCTGTCAGCGAGGCAATGCAACAACCAACAGTGCTGTTGGCAAATGTATAAAGATAAGGGGAGAATATTTAAGCCGCTTGCGTTTGAATTACAGCATCTTGACTCTTGAGCGGTGATATTGCATAGGGGGGGAGGAGAATTTGTGGGGATAGAGTTCTGACAAGTGGTAACATGTAAAGACTCAGGTGTCAACGTAGGTGTTAGAAATTAAGATCTATTTTTGAGGGAGTACTCAATATCATGCCAAAAATTCACTTTCTTCACATGAATTTTTTCCGTGATTCATATGAAATAGGTGGCGCGCCCACTATCGTCGATTAAAAATTGGCATGTTTTTGAAAAATTGTAACTCAACGGCCGCTGGTCCGATTTAAGAAATTTCAACATCTGAACGATACACATTGAGCTCAACAAGAATGTCTAGATTTCAGTTTCGCGTATGTAGAATTGAAATCGTGGCGGGTATGCTCAAAATTCTTTTCCAATAAATACGGCCTTTATTTGCTAATGTTTTCATGAATATAGATGATGAGGAACTACTTTAACTTGCAATGGATTTGTCTATAAGCACTTTACTTTGATGTATCATTCAATATGGTTACTAAAATAGCTAAGAAGCTATGTATGATTGCTGAAATATCCACAAATAAAAAACAGGAATACTATTCTGTCCCAAAATGAGATAAACTTTACTCTGACCGTTGTCCCAAAGTAAGATTAACTTTTACTCCTACTACGCTAATTTTGACATTTTTCCGTCGTATGATGGAATTTATGTCTAAATGCCAATTTATACACATACATAATAGGAATACCAAGCTCAAGAGATGGAAACTTGATCTATTTACTGCTAGATGATGAATAATTTGACATTTTTCTGTCACCTGTCAAAAATTAAGTCGAAATGTCGTTCTAAATTAAGCATACGTAAGAAGAGGTACTTTATCCATAGAACAAAAAATTAACCTTATTACCACTAGATGACAAATATTTGACATTTTTTGTCACCTGACGGAAGTCAGGTCAAAAATTCGTTTTATGTGTGGGTACATAGGATGGAATTGCCTACTGATTAGATGGAGAATCAACCTATTTATCGTTAGACAACAATTATTGAGACATTTTTTCATCACCTGGTGGAAATTAGGTCAAAGGTTCATTCTATTTGTGGATACAAAGGAGGGAACTGCCTATTGATTAGACAGACAAATAACCTATTCATCATTAGACGACAACTAATTTGGCTTTTTCCGTCACTTTAGTATGATTCTTATTGGATCCTCCCAGATTGTGCACACTGATGAATCATATGATCATTCTCCATCATGGAAACTTGAAAGAAAGTGAGGTATGGACCAACCAAGGATGGGAAACTGCTGTAGATAAATTAATTTTGATGCAATGTTACTACTGATAAAAATGAAAAATGATATAAGCTTAGATTATATAGATCTAGTCTAATGAAACAAGATAAAGGTTTGAAAGCCTTTCTTACAATCCTAAAGGAGGAGCCCCAGCTTCTCTTGCACTTCCCTTCTGACACTTAGGCTAATGGGCAGCTGATTTCTTGCAATGAGTGCCTCTTCCGACATGTGAGGGATTTTATACCTGTTGCTCCGATCACACAAAATGACCTCTTCCATCACACCTTGGAGAGTTAAAAAGTTCTTTGTGATGTTCAAAGAATCAAATTTCTGGTAGTAACACCTTGTTTAAATTTCTATCAACTGCTCCACATACTCCAGAAGCTCCTCCATCTCCTGTTGTGATTACAGGGCCTGTAAAAACTAATCATGAACATTCAGGTCCGGACTCTTTGACGGTTGGCAGAGTATCTCGGTTTGAATCTTCTCCCGAAGTGCTGCAGAGAAGACAAGATCGTCCTGCTGGATCTGAGGTCTAGTAAAATCTTGTTGGATCCTGATAGGAGCTCCTTC
Source organism: Cyclotella kingstonii (assembly GCA_036939535.1). NCBI lineage: Eukaryota > Bacillariophyta > Thalassiosirophyceae > Thalassiosirales > Thalassiosiraceae > Cyclotella > Cyclotella kingstonii. The sequence continues at coordinate 8,737 of JALLAW010000660.1, read as the reverse complement.
CAATGAAGGAAACGTCTCCTTGATAATTGGCAGAAGTTTCTCAATCAAGAAACTTCTATAGTCTGTCATCTTTACTGAAGTCAAAGGTTTGACTTCGCCGCTGCCCCTTTCTCTTCTGCCGCTCCTAATCACGGCAAGGGCATCATCATTGACAGACTGCAATCCCCTCTTCCACAAAGAAGAAACCATCTGCTTTGAGGTCCCAAACTCATGACTTACTTGCATGTATGCCCCATACGATAGCTGCCTGTCAACAGACCTTGTGAGCAGTGCCAGGAGAATAGCATTTCTTTCTTCTGGAGTGAGGTTCTTATTCCGCTCTCGTTGAATGGATGGCACCTTATGTGGTGGCAGTGGTAGTGACACAAATAGTAATAGAGGGAGTTTGGTGGGAGATTGTGGTAGTTCCATCAGTTGAAACGTTGTGAATTGTCGCCAATTTTCAAGTTTCTTTTCAATTTTTTGAGTTCCTACATGAGCAGTGGGTAGAACGTCATACCTCTTCACTGCATGAAATCATGCCCTCAACTTTGTATGCATACTGAGAAGACAGTTTTACTCAGATTTTCAAATGAGATGGCGTGTTAGAAAGCTACGTTTCTTAGCTTTTTTTGACTTATCTAGTTTGAAATTCCTAGACCTGGAAGTTTTTTTGCATTCATATTTAATATGCTTATAATTTTCTACTTCGTAGAATTTGAAGTTCTCTTCCAATAATGGCCTAAAATGAATGATTTGTATCTTATTAGAAAGGTCCTATTAACAGCTGTCCAAAGAGATACATATATGATATGTTTAAAAAGCGTCTAGACCTACTCCGCCACTGCCGAAGAAAAAGCTGATCTTATTTTTAGACAGACTAGTAATTATATATAGACTGTATTAGCTTGTCCGACAAGATCCGATGCTATAATTAATAGGCAGTATCTAAAGTCAATCTATCGTATATTTTATGAGTCTTCACAAGATATTGCTATATTCTTAAAAATCAACTTTCAGAATGAGCTCAACTGTATTTTCTCTAGGGATTTCTCCATAATCGGGAGTAGAGTAAAGTAAAATTCTACACACAAGCACAGTATAACAATCACTTACAGTAATTTATACCGGATCTACTGAAGAATTCAACTGCCAATAAGAAAAATAGTACCGAGAACAGTGGTGGCAAAGACAAATAGGGGAAAACCTGAGGCAGATTACAGGTAAAAACAGATCAAATTGGTCTTTTAGCATTGTCATGTAGAGCCACTGAAAAGTCAGCGAACCAAAACATTTTCCAAAGAGAAAAATCATAAAAAGGTTCACGCATAGAAATCAGTACTAAGGCAAATAGTAACTATGTCAATAGGAGGTGGTGAATCTCCAGATAAGTCAATAAGCAGTACAAGAAGATTCTTGTATAAGCATCAAGGATCATCCAGCAGGAGTTAAAGGTAGGTAGAGGAACTCCTGAGACCATATTGAAACAATAAAAGCAAAGGGAAGTTGGAGAAGGAAAGAGGACAAGGAATAGAAGGAGTTCAAATTACAAACATAAGGCTGTAGAAGATTTTTCTATAAAAGTTCACAAAACTTGTTCCGAGCCTGAGATTAAAAGGCAAAAACTAGGGACAATATGTTGGATATACTGGCGATGGCGACAATGATTATGAGGAAGGTGGTAGACACAAATGCTCAATTCATTGTAGAAGAAAAGCGAGAAATCCTGCTATCACAAACATAATCAAGTTGTCGGTCTGCGTAAGAGATGCCAAAAACTACGTTCATGTCTATAATGCGACCAAAGCATTTCTTCCCATAAAAGACAGCTAACTCATCAAGAGATCTGCGATTCTAGCTGGACCCATGGATATTGCAGAACTGATAGAACTGCCGGAAGAGGATTTAAATGACTAAGACATTCAATTATAAAGTAAGCCTTTACAACCACCTGAGTTTGCTTCAAAATATGGTTATGGTAGGGATTCCGGAGGAGATACCAGCTAGTGCAGTAATAACGGAGATGACAGCGGCTTTAAGAGAATAGACAAGGGGGGGGGGGGTTGATACGCTTGACTTCGCAATTGTACAAAGATGCTCGCCAGGTTTGCTATACCGCAAAATGAATAAAAAAAGAGAGCAGGACTAGCCAAGTATAAGTTGACCTTTAATATCCATGGTTATGTAAATGATGAAGCAAGGCAGAATAATATACTAGAGACGGCTAAAAGACAAGGGATTTGGACTGAAACCGTGGGAAAATGTACTTATTCACTGAAGGTACCTGAAGAACTAGATTCAGAAAGAGACAAAGAAAGGTACATGTGAAAGATCAATATCCATGAAATGTACATGAGGATGATGAGGTGCGTCAGAATTTCAGGATTATTAGCGATGAAAAATTCAGTGATGATAAACTTCTTATCCGACTCAGAAAGAGACATCAAGGTAGAGAAAACCTATTCAGTTAAGGACGCTTTGGATGATCTAGAGTTTAAAAAAGAGAAACGACTTTCCTTCAAGACAAGAAGAGAACTTAAAACTACGACTAATTACGAGTAAGTGCGGTACTGTGTATCTAAAGATCAGGCGGGAAATCAAGTTGCGTTCTTTCAAAGTTCTGACAGCGATATCAAAAGTTATGTGGGTCAGTTCATCAAGTGCCCTGCGGCTCAGATCTTCTATAAACTAGTCAGAAGAGGAGCAGAAGTAAGCGACGCCAAGAGGTTATTGAAAGGAGCCTTCTCACCAGAACAGACGGCACTCATAGATCACACTAGATACAATTCTAACGCCAATTTTGCCAAAACCAAAGAATATACACCTAAACACATTTTACCAGATGTATCAAAATGCCTCGGCGAAGAGACTTTAAGATTAACGGAGGACGAACTAAACCTGCTGCAGGTGGGCATGGATAACGAGGAGAAATTAATTTTAGGGTAAACTAAACCTGTATTTTTTGATCCGTTTATCATTAACTCCAGACTGTCGATCTCTGATATGATAACATATTACCCCGATAAATCGAAGGGTCACTCAATCTATAGTGTTGACTGCTACGAAGAAGAATCTGAGCAAGAAGATGAAGGAGTAAGCCAAGGCAGAATTTTGTTAGACAACCTCAATTTAGTTAATGAGACTAATAAGTGATATCAAATAATAAACAGGATCGGACGAGAATGGAAGGAAAACTTAGTGCGAAACGATATTTGAGCTTTTGGACGAGAGTGAAGTGTATCTATCAATAGTTGAGGAAACTGAACGCTATTACAGATAATAATAACATAATAAATTATCACTTAAGCTACTCTATAAAGTGATGGACAAACGTCGTGACAGCATCCCCGCACAAACTGAACGGTATTGCAGAGAAATGATTTATCTAGAGGGAAGTACGAAGCTGGAGGATGAGATCCTGCGAGAGGCTAATTATTTTATTAAAAGTTTTGCTGAAATAGTTGATGATGAGGCTCTGAATATGCTTTGTGGAATCAAGGTCATGATGCCTGACGTGAATATTGAAAAGAAATATAAATTAGAAGCGAACGAACTAAGACCTCTGTGGGAAAAATTTCAGATGGGAATTGGCAGCGACTACACAACAAAATACTATTTCTAGGGGATTGCTTTCAAGAGATACTCAGGAGGAAAAAAGTGACTGGTAAGACCTCGAACGTGGAAGAAGATATAAGTTTAGGTGTGGTGACTGATGCGTAGAACAAAGAAACTCTGTCTTCAAATCTGACTATGAAGGCAAAGGTTTAGGGGGTCAGTCAGAACAGTTTGGGGAAAAATCATCGTGTAAAAGTAAACAAACAATTAAAAGCACAATAAATCTTTTAAGTAAAAGTAGACTAAAAGGTACTAACAATAGTATTCCAGTTTATTCAGATTTTTCAAAGTAAAATAAGGTTTAGGCAAACAAAATCTAGCGCAGACCAAGTGATTAATGAAGGCATTGAAGTATTAGATCAAAACTATGACAACTTGTGTCAGCGCCGAGAAGCCGAGTGCACAGTCAGATCGCAGGAACATAACACCAAGTCAATGGGCATTACTCCGGACAAAGAGGGACGACTCCAACTAATGATGTGTCAGATATGAGGATGCGCCCAAGACATCACCAGAGAACTTAAACTTCATAAGGTGGAAGAGCTCTGTGGAAGATACGAAGTTCTCTGTGCTGGTCTTCTCGAACTCAAAATAAACTGGCAATATCTCCAGGCATCTCACAATAAAGCAAACAATTTACGAGAAATCAAAGGTGCACGTTTTATTAAAGCAAACAACAATTGAGAGTTGGTCGAAAAACACCAACCAGGTGGAGTTGGGTTGGTTTGCAAAGGGAAGCTCGCGAAAAAATGCGAAAGACTTAGAAGAGGACTTCAGAGGCCTAGGAACAAGGACTTCATGGATATTTTACAGCAACAACAATGAATCAACCAGACTGATAGTAGCTTACAGGAACGGGAATAATAGGAAAGGCGGTTTGAGATCAATCGACAGTCAACATCAGAGGTGTACTGATAATAGCACTAAGGTAGAAAATAGACTGATTGACAAAGAGCACTATGGTGGAGGTATAATTGACATTGACAAAGAGCACTATGGTGGAGGTATAATTGACATCTCTTAGTTAATGAGCAGTGCCTGTTTACGGTATATGTGAGTGACTGTGCTTGCCGCTATGGAGGACGTCTGTCCTGCATAGCAACAGATCTGTCCTGCGTAGCAACACACACTTGCCTACAGTCAAAGTGGCAGTTGCCAAGTGATACGCAGGGTGGTGGTGCTTTGTGTGGTACTCCGCTAGGTTGGTAGATCCTTTGTCCCAATAAAAGCGGAATTGGCCTTAAGATTCCCGGTATCAGAGCCAGTGGAGACGCATCCAGGGCATTTAATGCGTCGTTGGATGATGGTACCGTTAAGAAATCCGGTGGCAGTGGAGTTATCCATTTGGATGGGTGACTTGGGTTGAGGCCATCCGACTTCCGTCAGAGCATTGCGGAGGGGTATCATTTCATGTACTGTCTTGTAGAGCACAGTAAGTTCGGTCTCATCTGCTGACGCCATGATGTATTTGATGATGATAGACATGGTGATGACTGGGCCATTGATATGTGGGATTGCGTCATTTTCAGATAGGTAGATGTTTGTGCCAGCACAACTGCATGACCCAGCTTCAGTGAAGAAATTGTCGTAGGAGTGTGTCACAAGGATCATTGCAATGGCGTGGGATGTGATACTATCGCTGGGGCAGGTTGCCACATAGTCAAGGGGTTACTGGATTGCGATCGCAGTGTTTTCTATAGCCGTTGCTTATTGCGTGCTAATGACACTGAGAGTGATAAGGAGTTTGTTTTTGACCGAGCGGGCGTAGTAGAGCAGTGTACCAACATTGACTGCATGAGTTTGATGCCGGTGTTATCTAGGCGTGTGCTTGTGTCATCAACGTGGATGCTTTGGTCCTTGACTCCGTAAACGATTGCCGTATGTTTGTGAAGAGCATGATGTGGCTTGCGGGGTCTTGGGTTGTTGTATTTCTTGAGGAGTGCCTCGGTATAGCCATCCATGGTGATGTGGCATGTACATTTGTTGTAGTCCCACTTGATGTCAATGCCCACGAATTTGGTTCCCGTCCAGTATGTAGTGACTTGGTAGTGTTCTTGGAGGGCGGCAAGAAGATGGGTGGCATGTCATTGGTCCATGCATTCTGTGCCAAAGTCGTCAACGATGAGGACGGGTCAACATTTGTAGCGCCAGAGTCTCGGGGTCGTAGCCCATTTGTAGTATCCGTGTTTGGCCAGGCACGTTGTTCGCAGGTCATTTGCAAGTTTACCGGCTTCCTCGAGGCCTTAGATGCTTTTTTTTCAAAGTAGACCCATCCATCATGCACTTATTCAGTGATATTGTACTCGTCGACGCATTCCGATGGGATAGCCTATCTTTTGAGTGGTGTGCCAAGGTAGATGTTTTTGATGTCAATGCAGGAAAAATGGGCGTTGCGATGGGAGATGACGTCTTTGGGGATTGTCTTGATGGAGTTTTATGGATTTGGTTTTTGTGCCCTTGTCTCTAGAGTAACAGATGTGGTTGCTGCCAATGGTGATGCCTCTACATTTAGAGTATTTCTTTTGAGACCGAACGTCGCAGACAACGCACATGAATGTGACGTTCTGTCGACGATCTGTATGGTATTGGCAAGTTTGATGGGCCAGAAAGTGTCTTTACCACAAACAATATGTTTAGTCGAGTATGTTGGGTGTTTTCCGACGAGGCGGCCGAGTTTTTTGGCATATGAGGTGTCCCAGACGACATTGTATGGGAATGTTTGCGAAGTTACCAGTGTTCCAGGATTGTGCCCGAGTCAACGTCATAAACTTGGGCTGCAATAGAACTTTCGCCAAGTGGGGTCATCCTTAGCTAGCGTCGTGTATGCATTGTGACTGGCTGTCCGTTGTGCCTGAGCTCAGGCTCATGTTCGGTCGGCGATGGGCTGGTGGGCGCCCGGTGCGAGGTTGCGTTGGCGTGGTGTGATGGGGTGGTGGGCGAATGGTGCGGGGTTGCGTCAATCTGGCTGGATTAAGGTCCAGTCAAACATGGTTGTGAACGCCCTTGGAGGTGCTGTGTTCACTTGTGGAGCCGGTAAGGTAGCCGACACCCTTGTAAGTGGGATGGTCACCCTTGGAAGTAGACGGGGGGTTGTGCCTAAACTTGAGTTAATGCGCTTGGAAGACAGTATGATCAAAAGATGCTTCGCAGTCTCTCTATGGCCATGAGTTGTTTTTCCGACGTCATCTAATATACTGTAATAGTCTCTGCAATGATTGAACGCCATTATGGACTATCATTCTTTACATGATGAATATGATGTTTTACATTCGTAATACAGAGCATAAAATATAAAATCCATAATTCAATAACAATCAATCAAAATCGTCGTCATACTCTATATCTATACCCTCATGAATTACATTTTCTGAAACTTGAAAAGTCGCGATTATAGGTCACTCCATGATCATCGCTTCCAGAAACAAGGCCAACATCATGAAATTACCCGCATTGAAGAGTTATGCTTACAAGCACATGCTTTTACTCCTTACTCTAAAATGGGATATCCCACAACAGACTACCTCACACTAAAAACAGAATAGCCCTCACACGTGGTTATGACTGTATTAATACTAGCTTTAGCTGTTAATTACTAAACTAAGACTTTTTATGGGCCAACTCTGGACTTCTATTGCTGCGCTGTGGAGTTGGAAAACAATTATGTAGCTCGTTTAATTTTTTAGCTATCAGTTCTTCTATTTCTTCACTTTCTTTTTTGATAAGCGATTTGGAAAGTTCATCATTCCTGTCCAACATTGCTAATAGCATTTTTTGCATTTCATGTCCCAACATCATTTTGTCGCTGCGAAACCGTTGCATCTCTGCTGTCTCAGCATGAGCTTGACGACAAAATCGCTAGAGGCGTTTTAGGAATTTAAGCTCTCTCCAAAGCGGAGGAGATCTCTCGCAGTAGATGAAGATTAAATATTGTCCCTACCATTCTTTCCACTGGCAGTGGAGTCTATGTCAGTGGGAGCGGTATATGTATAGATGGGAGATCATCAGCACCATACACTACAGAGACATCATCGTGGAACTTTTGCATGGATGACGTTGGGAAATTGTGTTCCTACAAAATTGCCACAAAAAAAGGATATTGGATTGATTGTATGCAGTAAGTGCATAACGGCAATCTAATTCACCATGTTCACAGTCGATGAATGAACCGAATCGTTCATCCTCTTCCACAATGTCTTCATTAAAGCCACCATCTCCCTGGCCACTTCTCTCTCACTTAGAAATAAGACGTTGAAAGTCAACCATCATGCCTAGTTAAGAAATGATTGAAATGGTATTGAAGTTACTACATTTCGACTTGAAATACAATGATGAATTGAGAATCTTTCATATACCTTGAATTTTTTTTGCCAGTTGATCATCCGATGTTTTAATGTTTGCATTGAAATCTGTGTGTAGCTCCGGTATTGCCTCAGTAACAGCAGTGTACCCTGGATTATTCCACCAATTAACGACTATCTCCCACACAGTTGTTGCTTGTTTGTCAGCAGAATTCCTTCTATCGACTTCCTGATGGCCTGGAGAAATGCCATATCTGTGGAGAAATACATTAATTGTAGTATCATCATGAGCAATGCAATGAATTATTCGAAGCATAGGCAACTACCCACCCCACCCTTATCCCTTTAACATCTCATTGACCTGTTTCTCCTCATTCAATGCTGTCTCAGTTTTTCTCTCTTTGCAGCCACAGTCCTCATAAGAAAATCAACGTCGACCTTTGCAGTTATTGGATTATCATTTAACCACTTCAGCGATTATGATAGAGACTATGTAGATCTTCGTGGGGGACATTTGAATCCTACTGACGTTCCAACAAAATTTTCTCAGCGACGATCAATCTCAGCCTTGTAATCCATTGTCAGGGCTTTGATGGCGCTGCTCTTTATTCCATTCCAAGGTTAGATATAACATCGAGGTGGAATTCGCCACCATCATCCTTTAATCCACAGCACAGCGCAAAAAGAATTTTCAAACTGTAATTTTGAGATATAAAATGAGTCTCACAACCAGACCTTTCAGCAGCAACCTCCAAAGTAGTGTGGTTATTTTCAGAAGGAGAATTTTTGAAGGTGGCAGTTAAGGAGGGTAATGTTCTCAACCATACGAGATGAGCAGCTGTTCC
>JALLAW010000659.1:0-11828 GCA_036939535.1 Cyclotella kingstonii | reverse complement strand
GTTTTCTTTTTATGATACTCTCTTTTGCCTGAAAGTAAGAGAGAACTAGATGAGTATAAAATAACTACTACTGTTAATCATATAGAGAATTGCTTTAAGTTAAATACAAACAAATTTGGACATCACAAGAGATATATATTTAAGAAAGCACCTGAGATAATAAATATATCAAGAAAAAGATGTAGTCACAAGTTATGAATGGGCAATGGGTGCCACAGTCATATAGACCTCATGTTCTCCTTGATGCGTTTGTATTCAAGAGCTCATTAACATAACATAATAAAGATATTAGATTTCATGACAGATGTTAATGATGCTTGATATGCAGCCTGAATGCCATACAACACATATTAAGTGTTTATGCACACTTTCATTTTTCATCGCATTTTGGGAAAATAACACTCATTCGCGTACTTTCCAAAACAGATGAAGCAAGAAAAAAGGGTGAGAATGTGAAGCAATTATTTTTTTCACCAAGGGATACTATTTTGAGTTATTATTCTAATTGTTTATCCCTAAATCTCGTCGAATAACTTTCCCCAAGGCAGTGAAAAATCCTACAACTCCGGACAGCGGCTTATCGGGAGGTACCACAGTACCATTATGCCTTCCCTGAATGTTGGTAGCTCCTTTCGTCCCATCAGAATAGACAACTCGAGTCGCTTGTTTATGAAATTCATCAATCTGACTGTTGAACGATTCGAATCCATTAGTTTTAATATTTTGAATGTGATGGTCAGTGCGAACAGCGAACTTCTGGAAAGTTTTTGAATTGGCCAGTCCTTTAATAAATATTTCCTGTACGAGAGCAGTGGAATTGATGAGGACTATCATAATCAGAATAGAGTGATTGAGGCACAGAGGATGGATATCACGCATTACAAGACAGCGCCGCCGCCATGTACCCTTGCATGGTCGGCTGGAAATAATACAAGCAATTGTAACAGTCTCACATTTGCTATATAATGGGCTACTTTTTGGATGAACTGGTTCATTTTTGTTTGACATGAGCGACGGTCAGCGCAGTGTGGTCATGAAATCAGCACGGTGTATACCATACTGTACTATGAATCATATAATAGTAGGAGTACCATACTTATACTTTATTATAGTACTATATACTATTATAATAGTACCTACTCTACTCCTGTGCTACAGTTCTATACTATACTTACTGTTACATCTATAGTACTGTACCTACTAAGTATTGTACCAGTCTTGCTTTTTTTAGTTGGTAGTATTCTAAATTATATAGTAGAGCAGAAGGTAAAGTAGTCCTGTGTAGTGTATGTACAATAGGTGGTAGTAGCCTCCCCATTGTTGAGGATAGAATACTTATTTTGAGTGCTTTGCCCCACTCCGGTAAATCACTGGGACATGAAGTTGAAGCTTATCCCCGCTATCAAGTTATTCATCTCCGAACCTGATCCAAGATGGTTTGGGAATCCCCCCAATGACATAAAAAATCCGAATTGGGATACGTCTCGCTCCAAAAACTGGCTACAATCTCGATTCCACTTTTCATTTGCAGAATATTCCAACAATAAGAATAGTAATTTTGGTGCAATACGTGTGATGAATGACGATTTTGTTCAACCAGATCGAGGCTTCGGATCACATGACCATTCTAATATGGAAATTGTTACTTATATCGTGGAAGGAATATTAACGCATAAGGATAGCATGGGTACTGAAGAATCATTAGGAAGAGGGAGCGTTCAATTCATGACTGCAGGAAAGGGGATCCGCCACTCAGAATACAATCTAGATCACGAAAATGGACTAAGATTCATACAAACTTGGATTGTTCCTAGAAGAAATGGGTTCGAGCCTAAGTATGGATCATTCAATCCACGCAGCATTGGAAGTAATGAAAATGATGTTTGTTACTCAAGAAATAAGTGGCGTCATTTGGTGTCTGATTCTCAAAACAAATCAGCTGTTACTCCCGTAAAAATTGAGCAAGATGTTAACCTATACGTTGCGGAACTGGATCAAGGTGAAACACTTACTTTAAATTTTCACGCATATCGTATGGCGTACGTTCTTTGTGTAGAAGGCTCAACAAAACTTAGTGATGGTAATGTTGACATGGTTCTTCGTCGTCATGATGGTTGTGAAATCACACCTGGTCTAAAAAATGATAGAGATGGAGACAGAAGCGAATTAATGTTCGAGGCCCTCATATCAGAGAGTAGTCAACATGTTGTGCCAGCTCACATATTAGTTTTCGAAATGGAATTTGTTTTCGGCGCTGGTAGGCAAGACTTTTGAGGGCTCTAGTTATTGTTTGTCATCATGTAGATATGATAACTTTGTAAAGATAATTATTGGTTCTAATTTAAAGCTATTGTATGATGACGTTTCAAGAAGTGTTGTCTCTCAATCAGATCTTATTATTTCAACTTTTTCATAGTATCATTAATATCCATTTCTCTCTTAAGCCAAAACTTTCTTCGAACTGGATCGATTCTACTCAAGTCATTACACAAAGCTTTTGCATCGACCAACATCAATCTGTCTTCCGTGAAAATTTCCAACAAATCAACCAAAGCAGACAGGAGGCTTATACAAGGAATAGAGGCATAATCATCGGATGAACGTTCATCATCGAAGGATTTCTTCAACTCTTTTATTTGTGCAATATTGTCATGTATGAGACAAATAGAATTCGTGATATCTTGGGCTAACGAAATTTGTAAGCGAAACAGTAACGTTCAATAAAAGTAAATTGATTTAAATTGTTACGATAATGACTTGTCCTTACCATCATTTTCTTTTCTCTGAACATAACGCCATTGTTCCATCAACACACCAACTAAATATCTCCACGGACTTTCATTGTACGGGTCAATCTTTGCTCCACAAAGACCATAATGCGCTTCTTCATTGGCACGTTTCAGTGATAACATTCCTCCCTTACCTCGTTCATAAACTTCTTTGTTACTAGTTTTGCAATTGTTTTCAATCGAAATTGAATCATTCATGGATGAGATTTGTCCTTCGTGCGTGGCAAACCAACGCTGATTCCAAGCAGAATTGTTCCTGGGATCGGATAATATTTTGGAATGGGAGTAATCGATTTCATCCTGCCAAAGTTGAGGATGATTGATCCTACGTACAATCCACTGTCTATGAGACCAAGCCTTTAATTTTTGTTATCATTGAAAAGGGAGTCTCTAATATCAGATCTTGTAGTACAATGAAAGTCCGGGTACACTACATTACTTACATGGTAGTTCTTCGAATCATCATTTAAAATCTTATCCACATATTCAAGCTCTTTTTTACCCGCTCGAAGCTTTTGATTCTCGGATGCTGCACCTTCACTCTCACTCATGGTGAAGCGAAACTGTAACAGAGCTCGCCGATGGTACCAAAGCTGATAATTCTTGGGATTTCCCCCTCCTAAAGTATCTGCAAAGTCTAAATCTTGTTCGATTAATTTGTCATCAATCGAGGATGAGTCATTCGAAATAAGTGACATGAGAATTCTACGCCGATAGTGCCATACGGTGTAGTTGGCAGGGTTGAACTCCAAGCACACAGTGGTTAACTGAAGCGCACGTTTACTACGTTCATCGAATCTTAACAATGCTCGCAGATAATCATGTGCTTGTATGAATTCAGGTGAGTATGAGATAGAACAAACTGGTGGTTCGGGGCCATCGTTTTGTGAGATCGGCGCGACATCGGGAAAGAGGGCGGGTAAATCAATCATTTTCAGCGTCGGTTTTCGCTGTCGATCTTTTAATGAGTCCTGGTAAAAATTGACTTGTGTTTGGTTGGTTCCATACCAAATTTACGCTACAATTGGAAGGTGTTATTTTCGATTTGATACCTAGCGAATACAAAATATTTGCTGATGCACCTACATTATGGTTAATTAAAATTAGCCACCTCACTAATTCTAAATAAGACATATGTCCTTTCTATTACCATCTTTATCACAACAAGGATGGAATGGGGCATCAAAAACAATATTATTGATAATTATTTCTTCAGCAAATAGCTGGTAAATATTAACAGGTAAAGTCCATGTTGAAGTCCTAAAGTACTAGTAGTAGTTAATGGTTGGTACTACAATTTGATAGCTTTATCTACATATCCACCACCTGACATGTCAAAACGAGAGGCTACTGGCTGAGGCAATGGTGTCAGCATGTGTGTGTGGCTTGGAGAGAGATGGGGACAGCCTGGGTGATGAAGCATGTCATCTACGTGCATACAGTACATGATGACATCACCTCACATGTGGTAGAGCCGCTCCGAGGTAGCCCAAGAACGGTGGGGACATGATTGTCCAGAGTGGCAACGCACTCCTGTCACCGAGGTAGTGTGGTGAGGTATAGGCCGAGGAGGCATACTGTAGTCCAAGCAAATTTTGCACCTTGTAGGGGTTGGGTCCTGATATATTAGAGAGAGATTGAGGAGGAGTTGATAAGGTCTTTTATACATGCAATGCGTGCTCTGATGTGTCAGTTGGTTTGACAACTAGGGCCTGTGGAGAAAAGAGATATTGCTGAGGTATTGTCTTGTAGTATTGTTGGAGGAGTGAGGTTAAAACCTTGGGAGTGGAGGTAGTTATTAATTCTTTCTACTCTGTCAATGCCATCAGATGTTGCGATGATTTCAGCGAGTGTTGAGGTCTTGGCTGCCATTGTTGGTTTCTTGCTGGTTGTGAAGATGGAAGTGTTACGAAGGAAGATGGCGCAACCTGATCTACCTTTTCCATCTGTGTTGCAGGTGAAGGCGGCGTCAATGTATGCTGTAATGTTTGTGAAGGGAGAGTCATCGATGATTCGAGGCTTATGTTTTGTCCATTGGAGGTAGCCAAGGACGCCTTCAAGTGCTTCTTCGTCTTTGAGTGTGAGTGATTTGACGCGTGTACACAGGTGTTGTACAGCTACAGTGATGTCTGGGTGAGCTCTTTTGCAAAGAAATAGGAGTTTGGCTGTAGTAGTGTGGAAGCGCTTTGGGTTTGTTGCGAGTGACGAGGTCGATGTGACATCGAACATGTTGGATGTTACGGGTGAACGATGGGGTTTAATTGGAGGGCCATAGAAGTAAATGATGTTGGAGATGTAGGTTGACATGTCGAGGGAGATGTAGGAATGTGAGATGGAGAGCATCATACCGAGGTAGGTTATGTAAGGATCTTGTTTAACTGTGATACCTTTGTATTCTTTCTTGAGTAGGGTTTCGACATGGTTGATTATGTTGCCGATGTATGTGCAGAGTATGTCGTCAACATATATGACGAGGGTCACTTAGTTCTTGGCAATAGTTTTGTTGAAGACACATGGGTCAGTGTCGTTTTTGGTGAAGCCATGGTTGGTAAGAAATGATGAGAGTACATTGTACCAAAGGAGTGCGCTCTGTAGCAGTTCATATAGGGCTTTATTGATTCGCAGGATCATACAATTGGTTGGGGTAAGGTAACAGGAGAGGAAGAGATAGAATCGTGGTAGGAGTTATGTTAGGTTGTGGTTTAGGTACATGAATATATTGTTGTGGTCGTTTGAAGCGGGCGGTACTGCGTTCAAGTATGCCCCGCTAATGTCAAAATTCGTTATGTGTTGATATTCTACGGCGAAGGTTTTGAGGGTGAGAAGGATAGAGTCTAGTGCCGCATTAGGGGCAAAAGTGCCAGTGAGGATGTCATCTCTGTTTTGGCATCTGCCATCGCCAACTAAGCGGGCTTTGAGTTTTTCAAAGTGTCCATTAGTGTCAAACTTAGCCTTGAGGAACATAAAAGAATGAATGAGCTTATTGCGTTGGGCTTTGGTGAGGGGAGTAACTGGGGAAATTTGTTACAACAGGCTTTGTAGGCGTGGAAGCCGTAGAGTTTTACTGCTCTGTTTGGGCTTATGTTGGTGATGCAATGGTCTGCCAGTTTTGCTAGGAGGCGCACAGATCTACCGCTGCGTGTTGTAGTGGTGTCTTGGTTTGTTGTTGTACTGATGGGTGGTTCTGTAGTAGCATCATGGGTTGCAGTGGTGATAGTGGGGGATGACAGCGTGCACTCCTGTAATGTTGGAGTTATGTATTGTTGTGGTTGTGGTGGACATGCCAGAGTCCACTCCTGTAATGTCGAGGTTATGTGTTGATGAGAGAGAAGGTGTGTCGCTGCTGTCATTGAAGAATTATAGCACGGGTCCTTCTTCAATGGGTATGTGGGTGTGTGATGTAGGGTCTGGTAATTGTATGTGAGGGTCTGTTGGCTCTGATGTGGATGGGACAGTCGATATGGTGTTGTTTGTTGTCAATGAAGTCGTAGCGGAGATTATCATACTGTTGTATGGTAGGAGGTGCCAATGAGACTGTCTGATTCTTTTCTTTGTGGTAAGGTCGAAGAATAACCACGAGCCGGTGGCATTGCCAGTAGGGGCGAGAGCGATGCATGGTGTTGATCGTGGGGTTAGGACACTATTTGTAGTGGTGGTGGTTGGAACTTCACAGTAGTTTCCAAATTTTAATGAGTAGTCCCCAGCTGGCAATTTGTGTCCAGTGAAGCGCACGCGTGGATAGGTGGAGTCAAGTAGGCTGGCAGTATTTCAGGAGTTGATTCGACTGATGGCATAAGTAACGATGTTTTTGAGTAGAAAGGTAGGGAGGGGAAGAGGTAATGTAGCTAGAGTACCGCGGATGAGTTCTTTAACACGTCTTATTCTATTGTCCAACTTAGGCAGATGATCGCCGGCGCCCGCTACATTCACTTCTATTCCAGGGAATGCCGTGCAGAGTGATCGAAAAACAGACTGTGGGTCAACATGAATAATTGTTGGTGTTAATCCACGGCTGCGTAAGACATTTATATGCTGCTCAAGGCCCTCTCCAAGTGATTCACGTGATTTGGAGGCTAGGGGCGAGACAATAAGTAGTTCCAGCGGCGATGATAGTGATAGGAGGAACCTTTCACCTGCAACATGCTGACGTCAGATTGGAGAAATTGGGTAGTGAGATGTGATTTGATGTTAATGTCGATGAGATTTGATTTAGTATGACGATGTGTGCACTTACCCTTACATGCGATGTGAAGGGGCCGTAGAGGTCAAATGCACGGTGTATGTCAGCAGTGGTGAGTTGAAGACCTTGAATGTTTTTATCAGTGATCATTTTTACCGCTTCTCCACGGCTGGGGATCCCAGCATTGTTGATGAATGTTCAGGCGCCACTGGCGGCAACTACATCATGCTTGGTGTACATGTGTTCGAGTGTGCTGATTGCGACATTATCATCATGTGCAGTAGAGGTGAGCGCAGCTGCGATTCCTTTTGCTGATGCCGCTTTGGAGGTTGGGGTTGAAAATGCAGTCAAAAAAGTTTACCATGTCGGCTAAAGGTGAGGTCATAGGATGGGGTATGTACCCTGATGCCATGGAATGGGTCGAAAGTAAGAGGGTATTTATCAGCCACCTCGGAGAGGGACATTACGTTGACAGGAAACCCAGTGAAAGCGAGACATTCGAAGAAAAGATCAAGATATCCTATAAGTGTCACTTCGCACACGCCTCCCAAGGAAGTAAAGGTAGCATGATGGGGACGCAAGTTTGTGAGGAGGTATGGACGGATGACGTTGACTTTGCTGCCCGAATTAAGAATGATGTCATTGGGTCCTAGGATGAAGATGTTTACATTAAGCGCAGTAGAGAGGCCAGTTGGCTTGTCATGAGATGTGAAAGCCGCAAATACTGAACCAGCGTTGGGTCCATCATCAGCATTGTAGTCTTCATTGAAAAACTCGTGCTCTGTACCCACTTCATCCAAAGCGAGACAAGCAGAATCCAGCTTATGAGGACAGTTACGCGCAAGATGTCAACTCTCGTTACAATAAAAGCATTCCATTGGGGAAGTGTTAGCCGTAGTCCGTGGATTGGTTGTGTTTGTAGGGTGGCCGCCACTGCTGCGAGATTGTTGATTTCTGGCTCTGCCTCTGCCTCCACGCATCCTCTAGTTCTCATATTGTTCATTGTGGATCTGCTGGAGATTGTTGCAAAACTGGCTCCTAGTGCACCAGAGGACTAGACTTTGGTAGGCACAACTTATCGGCGAGCGGCGTTGTAGATTTCCGTATATGTGCCAGGTGGAGGTATGTTGTTGATAGAAGCTTGTTCCATACGCTGGTCACATAATCGATGTAGTCTGAGTTAACTTACTGAGAAATTCCACCGTTGCTTGGGCTTCAGAAATGGGAGGGTCACCTGACACTTCCCAAGAAGATACAGCGGCTTGGAAGCGAAGCGTGAAGGTGAACAATATCTCGAATTCACCCATTTTTATTTCTTGGCAGGCCTGTCTACCTTGTAGAGATCTGACGTGTTCGTTTTGGGCCGCTTCTCCTAGGTTATGCGTGTCCCTGATTAGTGTCCAAAGGAGCAGAGGATCTTTCGCAGTGTTGGCGGCTGGCCAGCCTGACTGGTGGTGGATCAGGTCGAGACTGTCTTCGCTCAGCTTTTCGATGATGAAAGCGAATATGCCGGGTTAACTCTTTTGGAGTTGCCTTAAATCGTCATCCCTAGCCTTGTGTGCCTCGATGAGCAGGGTGCTGTTGTTTTCATGGGGTCGTTAGTGAGGCTGTAGGCGCCCACATTGATATCTGGTGGAGCGTAGTGGTTTCTACTCTCTATTAGAATTTCCAGATGCCAATAGCACTCCAGGTATGCCACGCTCAGGGACTCCTTGAAGTGGAAGACGTTGTTCCCTGTCCCAGATCGTACGGTGGGAACACTGTTGACTGTGATGGGACGTTGTTGGGGCGGAGGCTGTGTGATCGACCTCTTCTGTCAATTTCCCTACGTTCCATGATTGCTCTCCCGCTCGGAATTCCGCGTCGAGCGCTGAGGTGGGCAGCCTTTGTATTTGTGGAGGACATAGGGAGGGTGATGATGGTTTTTGGACGGAAGGAGGAGGTAAAATCGTAGTAGCGTTATAGTCCTAAAGTACTAGTAGTAGTGAATGGTTGTTACTACGATTTTATAGCTTTATCTACGTATCCACCGCCTGACGAGGCGAAACGAGAGGCTACTGGCTGAGGGTGGTCGGGACAATGGTGTCAGCATGCGTGTGTGGCTCGGAGGCAGACGGCGACGGCCAGGGCGATGGGGTGTATCGTCGACGTGCGTAAAGGAACTTGACGACGTCACCTCACATGTAGCGGAGCCGCTCCGAGGTAGCCCGAGAAGGGTGGGGGCATGATTGTCCTCAGCGGCAACGACCCATTTCAATATGAAAGTAATGTATAATTATCTGATCTCCTAGCATTTGCATAGCAGCTAGCACTTACTAATTCCTCTTGTCATACATACCTACAGAATTGTAGCTTCCTGTCTCATTTGAAGTTGTTTGACATGATGAGCTTCCTGTTATCTCCAGGACGGATATGTTTTGAGTAATTGTGTGTGAGGTTAGTGAGATCTTCCATGGTGCTAGCGTAGGCGGTCTGTTTAATCCTATGGCAGACATGAGCATGAAGGTAGAGATTAGACAGAAATGACGGCTTTGTTAGTTTTGACTCCTAGAGCTGTGATTGCACAATCACAATTCTTGTACTGATTTAGATGGAAAATGTTGAAGGGATCTAAGGTAAGTATAACTTGAGAGTGGATGGTCTTTTACTGATTATGGGTAAAGCTATAGATAAGGATATCATATTAGCTTTACATACATTTGTTAGGTATCTAAAGATAGACTGATCCTAGTGTGTGTCTTGACCATGCTGGTCTCCTTATGATCCAAGATCAAATAATATAGTAATGACATTGCTCTAATCAATGTAACAAGACATAAGACTAATGCATCAGATTTCAGCAGTAATTTCATAATTACAAGCAATCAAATGAATTGCAATCAAATGACTTGCAATCAACAAATACTCAATCGCAATGGAGGCATGGTATGCTCCATGACTGATCTATTAGGTGATGGTGAAAGTTTCTTTGACTCAATGTTCTTATCAAATGCTATTGGAATCTCTCATTCTCATAATTTTGAAGGTACATGGTACAGAAGCTCTCTCTTTTACACCATATACCTTGATGTTAGGTAAACATGACTTATGAAAAGAGGGGTGTACAGCAATCTTGTTATTTCTACCTTTTCCAAAAAACTACCACAGAAGTGTTTGTCTCTTTTTGTTCAATATCAATGCCTCTAGGATCACTAATGGCACATTAGGGTTTAAACTTCATGATACAAACCCATGGCTATATTGATGCAATGCCAACTGTCTTGCTAATACTGCTCCAAATGTATGTTCATACCATTATGTGTTCAAATCTCTTTTCAATAATTGTAATGTAATAATTTTTGTTATCTCTCTCTCTGTTGAATAGATCTGAATGCGAGAATGTGTGCATACATGAGAAAAAAAGAGAAATAAGGACGAATTGAAAGCAGTAATTGATTTGTACATTGACCATTATGGGAAGGATCTCCTGTCAACAAAAGATCCAAAGCAGAAGGAACCATTAAGAAGAAGGCATCTATGGAAAAGAATGAATCTGTTGAAAATTTCACAAAGAAAAACAGTTGATTATGATATGTTACATGTCTAATAGGCCAACCACTAATTAGTACAGTGTAATAATATCAACTTCGAAAGTGTGGATGAAATCTACATGGATATGGAGTGTTTAATGTTGAGATATTATGAATGATATTGAGACTTATTATGGAAAATTTGAGAATGAGACCTGTAGATACATTAGTAGAGGTCAAGTAGAACTAAATTTGAGAAGTCGCAATTAACTATTTTATCTACATCCTGTTCTTGGAAAGAAGAATCATTCACTGACATCTACAATTTTCAGTGTCAATATATTTACACTCGAAGGTTGTATCCACAAATGCTAAGAGGACACCTGTGGTTAATGCCTCACAAAATACTCTGAAATTGCTCACTCATAAATTTCAGCTACCAACTATCACAAAAGAACACTTACTAATCCATACATCGGATAACAAGAATCCACTGTAAAAAGCAAGGAGTTATATACGTCAACTGAAGTACATCGTATATTCTAGAAAGTACATCAAAGTCAACTTGAGAATACAATAAACTACAAAAATTTGTAAAAATGATTTCTTCAAGGTGAAATAGGGTCTTATTTATTTTAAAAATGAAATTGGAGCACTTAATAATCATTGAATCCAATTGAATCAATCGTCAAGAGATGTTGAAAAGATACACCAAAAGGAGGTATAACACCATGCCATAGAAGTATGTATCTAACTGAATAGAGACAGCTGGGTTCTCTACTTGTCAGCATACTAGTTTCTCCAAATTTTCAAAAAATGAAAAGATATAATGCTGAAAAAGTTGAACAACATTTAGAGAATTTTTCAAAAGGAAATATTGAAGTTACTTGCCGCAGATGAAATTTTCATTCAATTTCAATGGAAAAAAATTACAGTCAGATTGCTCGAGAAGAGAAAGAAGAAGTGCCATCATCATCGATGATAAAAATGCTTGTACTGTACTCCCTACAATGAATCTAAACTCACAAATGTTCTCATCTCCTTAATTACCTTACTTGTGATTTTAGTGGTAGATTGATGGAACAGTGGAAGCATTATATGCATAGAGTTATTTTATTAGAAGCAACAGATGACATTTGATGATATGTAACGATATAGCAATAAAATACTAGCTTAACTAGAAGTAAAAGATATAAATTGATGATGCGGTGGAAAAATTGACATCACCATTGAATCTTGTGAATCCACTTCAAGATACTTGTCTATGTAAGAATTATCTACATATAAGTCACTCATGTCAAGATTCTATGTACAATAGTAGATACAGTTATTTTAGTGCTGTGGTCTAAG
>JALLAW010000658.1:0-11837 GCA_036939535.1 Cyclotella kingstonii | reverse complement strand
ATCATTTGATGCATTATTTGTGATCAATCAGTATGGCATCATACATATGGTAAACGAAGAGTCCTGCAATTGTTTTGGTTGGTCTAAGGATGAATTTCTTGGGCAAAATATAAAAATGATAATGCCTGAAAAATATGCATTAAAGCATGATCAGTTTCTAGCGAAATATCAAGAGACTGGAATTAAGAAAATGATTGGAACGGAAAGAGAGGTTGAGGCACAGCGTAGAGATGGAACTACATTTCCATGCATTCTTGGAATATCCGAAGCTGTGACTGATCATATCGGGCATAAGTTCTATTGTGGTTTCATTAAAAATCTGACGAAACAGAAAGTGTACGAGCAGAAAATTGTACATCAAATGGAGGAAGAAAAACGAATTTCGCAAGAGTTGAAAGATAGTAGGGATACAATTCTTAGAATTGTAGACGCATCTTTCCATGCTCTGTTTGTGATGAATGAAAAGTGCATCATTCAAATGGTGAATAACAAGTCGTCTGAAGTTTTTGGCTGGACAAAAGAGGAATTTATTGGTCAGAATATTAGCATGATCATGACGAGTGATGTTGCAGCCCATCACAACCACTACGTAGGAAATTATTTGAAAACAGGAATCAAGAAGATGATAGGTACCCAACGTGAAGTCACGGCGAAGCGTAAAGATGGTTCAACATTCCCTTGTGTCCTTGACTTGGCTGAGCCTCAATCTACCGGTTTGATCTGTGGGTTCATTCGTGATCTTACTTCAGAAAAGGCAGCCCAAGCAGAAATAATTTCAAAACAGGTTCTCACCTCGAAAATCATTGATGCATCATTTGACGCTTTATTTGTCATCAATCAGTATGGTATCATACAGATGGTGAACAACGAATCATGTCGATGCTTTGGATGGTCAAAGGATGAGTTTCTTGGGAAAAACATTAACATGATCATGCCAAAAAATCATTCGGAAAGACACGATAAGTATTTATCTCGCTACATGTCAACTGGCTTTAAGAAAATGATAGGGAAGCAGAGAGAACTTCAAGCTCGCCGCAGAGACGGGACCACATTCCCCTGTATTTTGGGTTTGTCTGAGGTAGGAACCGATGGGTCCACTCAGTTTGTTGGTTTCATCAAGGACGTTACTCTTCAGAAAAGTTTACTCATTGCT
Source organism: Cyclotella kingstonii (assembly GCA_036939535.1). NCBI lineage: Eukaryota > Bacillariophyta > Thalassiosirophyceae > Thalassiosirales > Thalassiosiraceae > Cyclotella > Cyclotella kingstonii. The sequence goes on along the minus strand of JALLAW010000658.1, from coordinate 10,684 downwards.
GAGGCTGAGCGGGAGGCGTCAGACGCGTTACTGTTTAATGTGTTGCCCCCTAATATTGCACATCGTCTTAAGCAGGATCCAAGCCACATAGCTGATCATTATGATAACACTACGATTTTGTTTGCCGATATTGTGGGCTTTACCGACAAGACTAGTAAGATGAGCCCTCATGAAGGTCAGTATCTTATGTTTCATCGTGTTAATGTATCCTTTTATCTCGTTTCAAAGCTTGTATTTCTCTCCTTTATCAAACCATACACATTCTTTTCTTTAGTTGTTACTATGTTGAATAACATATTTAGCCGGTTCGATTATCTAGTTGATATTTATGATCTCAATAAGGTGAAAACTATTGGTGAGTTTGCCAGTGCTTCTGATACAACATTAGAACATATTTTGAACATTCATCCTTTTGAGGTCTTATTCTTGTATTGTGCTTACTTTTCTGAGCGCAGGTGATTGTTATATGGTAACGAGTATCCCTAGTCATAGACTGGAACATGATGGGTAAGAAAGCCGTATTTTTATAAGAAACGATGAATCTCCTGTATTTTGATTGACTTTCTCGTCACTTTTCCGTAGTTGTGCAAGAGTGTGCAGGTTCGCCCTTGATCTTTTGAAAGCAGTTCAGGAATTCAACAACACTGCACCACATCATGGACCCATTGCGTTCCGTGTTGGAATTTCAACTGGGCAGGTAGTTGCTGGTGTGGTTGGGACGAAAAGATTCTTGTTTGACATGTGGTATGTTCTCAAACATACGAAAAGTGCTATTTGACAACATTATTCTAATCTTCACCCTGGTTTTTAATCCATTGCAGGGGTGATGCAGTAAATGTCGCAGCAAGGATGGAGCAAAGTGGACTAGCTGGACAGATTCAAGTAACAGAGGATGTTGTGAAAAATTCAGGAGGAGACATCCATTTTGAATTACGTGGAACTTTGAGTATTAAAGGCAAGGGTCCTATGGAGGTGTATATCTTGAAATCTGCCAAGCCTAATGAAAAGTGGCGACATAGTGAGAGAATGCCTGAAACCTCTCACATCACACGTCTGAATCGTTCCAACAGCACTCTATATTAGGTGACATGGGAGTGTCTTCACAGATTCATGTGATGTAAAGTTAGAATCAATCAGTTTAGTACTGATTTGTGGTGTTAAAATATAGCAGATATGTATTTTAATTGATTACATAAAGTATGTTGCATGTTCGTAGCTGAACAATTGTGAAAAGTGGTAGTAATGTAATTTTACTAATTCAATCAGTATAACTACATGTGAAATAAGGTTGGACGTAGCCAGCACTAGTCATGCCTCATCCCTTCAAGACATTTTCCATTGACAGCGCAAAACATCGTAACATAGTTTCGCGAAAATATTTATAAATAATGATGCTAGTGAAGGTATTTGTCAGCCTGTCATGAGGCTTACTTCTAAGAAAGAAAATCCGCAATTGTTGTCAGTGGGACAACAAATACCAATAAATCAGAGAAAGACACTCCATTATCTGGTGGGGACTAATCTGATAAGCTTTCCCCTATTGTTGGCCACATTTGATTTCCGATCTGGAATCGTAGGCATGTTCACATTGGGCAAAATGTGTATATCCAAATATTTCCTCAATTTCTCTATAAACAGCGGTCTCACACTTGCGTGAACATTGTTATGACCCATACCTTTGATGAAAAGTGGGTCGGCACGATACGGTTTCAGAACCACTTCCAGCAGCCGTTCAGAGTGATTGAATGGCACTATGCTGTCTTTTGTCCCATGTATAAACAGCGACGGACTTCTAATAGATGGTGCGAAATCAACATTTGGAAATCTATCTCCTGGAAGAGTGCACCCACTCTCAATAAAAATGCGGTATACGGAAAGGAAGGGAGCGTGTAATATCAAACCTCCAACGGCGTCACCTTCTTCGGCAGTGCGAGCAGCAAGGTAACACGAGGGGCCGGAGCCGAGGGACCGACCATACAGGACAATGTTAGAAGTGGGGATTCGAAGAATGTTGCGGAGATAGGAGTAGGCTGCTTCAATATCTGCAAAGCAGTATTCTTCGGAAGGGTCACCTGTAGATCATCGAGGGGATATGCTTTAGGGTGCAGAAAGAGTATCAGAAAGCAACATCGATCACATGGCACCACACTCACCTTGATCTGTTGCAAGTCCATAGCCAGTATAATCATAGGCAAAGATATTGACTCCCAACATTTTACTCAAAAATTTACACCATGGATAAATATTTCCTAAATCCTCAGCATTGGCATGCGAATACAAAATAGTCGGTGCCCCAACTGCAATGGTGCCGAGTGTGGCCGACATTTCAAGTTCCTTGGGAGTTCGTATTTGAGGAGTGGAGGGATGCTGTAGTTGTTGACTATGTATCGGAGTGTGTCCATTGTGACCATATGGATCATCGGGGCTGCCGCAACCGTCCATTGCGCCGTTTTCCCCAGGAAGTGGAGCTCGAATCCCGCGTCCATCGCCATCTTTGGCACACTCGATAAAGAATGCTGGTATTCTCTTACCGAATGAGTTCGTCAGCCAAATGACTTTCGATTCCTTCAGGCGCGTCGACGTCGGGGGCTGAAATAGGAGGGACGAAATGGCGTCTCCCATTGTAGACATAAACAGTGGAGCTCTCGTAATTGCGATCTCACTCCAATTTTATGCCTCGAATGGACCCACTGCTTTGAGTAAAAGGTTCGAATTATGTTGGTGCTATCCCTAGCAATGTTATGTAGGTTCTACGACGAGCGTACAGTCGCTGTCCTTTTCTATCGAAGCGGCACTCCCGCAGGTCTCACTACAATGGGAGACGTTTTTATCTATGTCGACCTAGATATCATTAAGCCTTTCCCACAGGACTAGAAATGAAAACTGTTTTGGGAATGAATTCAATTGACTATTCGATACAAAGAAACGCTGTCACACATTGTCCGCCGGCCGGCAATCATACTCTCTCGACATGGCGTTCTGCTGGATAACTTGTCCTACATAGATTACTCTACGGTAGTAAAAGGGTTTTCGTTTTTACTATGGCAGATACTACTGGCGAGCCCGCGATGGCAATTCGTTGGACTCACAACCAATGAGAGAGAAGGCGAGGCGCGCAGCAACTGGATTATTATCTTTATTCTTGAAGGTCATTTAAAAAATTACTGAAATCTTGATCTAGTCTAGGCATTTGAAATTCCACTCTTACTGCCGAACGATGCAGAAAAAGAAATGGTAGCAGTAGAGTAAACGTTATATGTGGCAGAAATTCTGAAATATTGCTTCTCGAGGGAATCGATATTTTTTCACGTATCATTCCTCGGAGAATCCAAACAGAAAATCCAGACAGCCCATTGAAAACCCTTTCCGATTTTTGGTCATGTACGGCCGTACTGATTGCCACCTCCAGTCGGGAAATAATTGTGACCACATAGGAACAAAAACTCACAAATTTCATTCTTTCGCAACTTCCTTGTTTTTCCTCCACCTCTTTCTCTAGCACTTGCTCATGATGGGAATTCTTTCTACTAAGTATTTCACTTTGTGGAGCAAATAGGTAGACAAGGTTTCAGATATCAATTAACACTTGAATTGCACAGTTATCATCCATGATTGGAATCTGAAAGAGTATAATTATTGAGATACATAGATATTACCTTAATGAGTTCAAATTTAATTCTACTCTGTGAATAATGACTGTAAGCCTCTAACTCTTTCCATGCTTGTGGATCATCAGCACTTCATTTCACATGTTTCTCACAAAATGAAACATTCTCCTTTTACTCATTCCTTGTAAAAAGCACATATGTGAATGGTCTTCTTCACTCTACCAGCTGGATTCTGATTAATTTCTACTGAAGTTACAACACTCATACAAATATTTCTTTAGTTTCTTTTATGCTGTTATTAATGGTTGTATTGTAATATTTAGGCATTTTATGATGAAAAGCATTCAATATAATGCTACTTTGTCACTACATATCATTGATGTTGACTTCTCATATACAATATTGTGGGTAACTTTTTGGTTTCTTCATTTCTATTGCATCAAGATATTAATGAGCTCTTCATCAATATGGTTGGGTTCATCCAATAAAGCACACAAAACACAAATTATATCTTGATTGTTACTATACTGGATATAATTTCCCCATTCATTTATCTTAACTGGGTTATATCTTAAAGTGAGAAAAGTGTACTCTGTAGGGGTGGGATTTGTCTACTGATATTAGCATCAACACCAGTGTTGGATGCATACAATATGCCTTCATTTAGACTCTAGTTTTACATCCATTAGGAAGAAATTTCTTCGACAGAAAATCATATGATGGCAGGCCTTCTTTTCAGTCCTTGTAATGTTATTTTGTTGATTCATTCACACCTTGGTATGTGGTAAGAAAGGACTCCTGCCAGTCTCTATAAAACTAGTATGAGGGTAAGACAACTGTATTTTTTGTTTAGGAGATGTTTCACTTGAGTTCAAAAAAATTGTTTGATGAAATGGCATCATGTAACACCTACAAAAAAGAAAAAATATTATGTAGCAAGCTCAACTTGACCATTTACTTCCAGGAACATCAAGTAGTCATCAAACACCAAAACTTCTAGACTCATACAGAATAAATGCTACTACCCTCGCAGAGTATTGAATGTTTGGATCACTTGAATCATCTGGGTCATTTGGATCTGAGATATTCTTTTTTAAATCTTGAATTGGCTTTGGATACACATCATAAATTAAATATTTCTCTTCACCTAAACATCAACATCAAAGAAGAACTATTTTTTATACCTTACCTAAATCATAATTATGAGTAATTCTCTCACCTAAGTAAAAATCTTGTTTTTAGTACGCAGTTCCCTCAATTAGTGGATTTAAACAACAAGTTTTGTACACTTGTACTTGTCCTTTCTCTCATATGAGATACAATTAGATGAAAGAGTAAAATTGCAGCACAGCTCAAATTTTCTTTAATAATGAGACTTTACTAATACTCTTACTAAAAAGAGGCAGTCCTCTCTCCTTGAGCATAACCATGATTTCCAGCTATCCAAGACTTGTCAGATTTTTAATTAGAAGGAATGTGCATCTAATATACAGTGAGCTAGGGATAATTTTTAGTTGCAGTTGTAAACCTATTGTTGTCAGCCACAACAAGGAGAGTGATATCTTAATGAAGATAGACCCCTGTCTAATCATCTGAAACATGTGAAAACTGTAGATTGTGGGTTAGAGTGTAGATGCACTTGCTGTAGCGTAATTGATGCTTACATCAGCAAGGAAGACGATATAATGCCCTCAAGACTCCTACTTATACTTCTCATTTAGTAATATCTAGAAAAATCAACTCTGCTAACCATGGTACATAATACAAGGACATGTATCAGCACAACAAAAATCTTTGTTTCATGATTCCCAGTTGGAAGTGTCGTATATTAAGAGTACTGATCAAGAGTGGAACAGTTAACAAACTTTATTTTAGGATATTACTCGAAATAACAGCACCCAAGTCCCATTTTAATTTTTGTACCTCCATCTATTTTCAAGTGGACTCTCGAAACTTATTTTTTATTGAATTAAGCCTCTTCACACTTCAATGCAATTAGTGAACCATCTTTTTATCACTTAAAAAGCAGTTACCATGAAGGATACTTGGGGAAATCTTTAATTGATTTAATGTCAAAGACGCTGCTTATTGCTATATGTATCCAAAATGTTGTCTTTTTTCATCACTTGCATTCTTCTGGAGAAATTTCACCAACCTCCCAATCATCAAGCTTTACTTTTTATTTCTTTGAAGTTTAATGAAAATAATGATTGCATTTCAAATAGTTTCTGGTGCATGGTTTGTCAAAGCCAGGATGTCTGGAGGAATACCAATTGTCTCTATAGTATCAACATTTTCATGTACACATTTTCATTGATGAAAATGTTTTTCACTTTCCATCAGTTCAATTATCATGAGCTTTTTATCCAATCATTTTCTTCTGTTGTATACGCTTCACTTAATTATAGTTGAATAAATCAAAGTACAGAGGGCTTGCTGCAAATTTATTGATGATAGGGAACACCCAGAAACACATTTCCAAATTATTACGCTTATCACCCAAATAGCATGCAGACAAATGAGGATTTTGGAGGAAATGATGTTGTACCAGTAGAGGTGTGTGTCATAGACCTTTCCTAAAATAATCTGTCCCAAAATATTCAGGAGGTATGCCAAGTGATACGAGTTCTCTCACAATGAGTTGGTTCCTACTAGACTGACAATGATTTTGTTGAATCTGTCATTCTTGTCTGATCCTTGCATATGATATATCATGCCAGATATGCACATGTGCAAGAAAACTGGATAGTAGAATACAAGTGCCATGGATGGTCAATAATATGTGTTTGTCCTTGATCAGACTTTTTTACCTGCGTCACACAAAATGATATCATTGTGACACCAAAAGAATCAACTTCTGTAGCACTAGGAGCTCTTCATGGGAGATTAGATTCTTCATGAGTACGGGAAAAGTGTGACTAGATTAAATTTGTGTTAGGGCTTTTTTAAAATATTTATGCAAGAGGATTATATGCAGCACATCATGATAGCTTTTTGTCCTTCCACACATGCAATACCCAACTTTTTCTTTTCTTTTCTTTGTCTTCTGGTTTTTTGTTGTTGTTGGAAGATGAATTCTGAAAAAAATGTGTAATGTAAGCAGCTGTAGTAGTAGTGGAAGAGAGGTATTATTCATTGTTATACTTTTGAGATGAGGTCATCCACATCTTTGGGATCAATTTTTAGACTAACAATCTCTCGTTTGTCTTTCATAAGATATCCAGATCATCTTATCATCAGTGAGAAACACGTATTCTTTCACCACATCAAATGTTCTTGTGGTACTACTAAAGGTGATGATATAGAAACTAGGCACCTAAATGATGGAGTGAAAGCTTGTCGAATTGGATCTCTTCAAGAGTAATATGTGACGCTCACAGCCAATTTTGATGCACGGTTATACAGGTTAGAGAGATTTGGAGCGTCGATAATTCTTGTGCAATAAAACGTCAGATGGTGCATTGTAATTTGGGATGATGCGTCGCAGACATCATATGTGTGGTCAAAGATTCAGGCGTTGAGTGATGAGAAAGAATTTATTTACGGTTGCACCCTATTTCAATTATGTATTAAGTGAAAACGCTTTATTTGATTGAAACAATTGAATTTGATGTTATTATGAAGAAATAATTGTATAAGCTGATTGATAATGTGAATTTTTATTAAATGCATTTAGAGTTAGAAATTCGGACGTCGTTGACAGCGTGACTGCGCTCGACATTGTCATTATTAGCCACACATTGTGTAAGTTTAAGAATAAGTTAGTGTTGTTATCAAACTAAATGAAACATTATGATTTCATATTACCTCTTCCGTTGTAATCATTAATAAATTGTCGATGGAAATAGAGTTCTACTGATATATGATCTGTCTATTCTCTAATTGAAACTTAATAGTGAACATGCTGATATCCTCTATCGTCATAGCCCACACACACAGAATTTGCTTATGTCAATGAATCTTAGTTGCGAATTGTGAGTTAACTCCGATGAGAATAACGATGGCGATGATGACAATGACAATGATGATCGGAACAATGAAGACTCTACTTCATAAATAAATGTTTCAATAATATGCAAAAGCAATCACTTCTAGTAATGGCTCGCTTGTTCATAGGTTAGCTATTACTAAGATCTTCACTAATGGACAAGTACGTAAAAACAGTAGGCAAATGAAATATTATTCAAAAAGTAACGAACTAATCTTACGTAAGTATAATATCATCCAGAAGCCTAGATTTCTGTTAACGGAAATAAAAACTGATCCAAGCCCTCTCTCAGGCATTACCTAGCAATGTTATAGAAAACATGACCTCATTGTAATCTACTTGAATCACTGTTGAATGCTAAAAAACTGAGAAGTCGGACAAAGAATCTAAGAATACTAACAATCAATCAGGTAGCTTCATTTCCTACCAAAAATAAGTATGAACTCTTTCTCCAAGGAGATAGCCAACTTCTTTTGCAACAATAAAAATACAGATGAGAGTCCCATTATTTGTTGACATTATAAGCAGTGAAATTTTCAAACTGAAAATGTATTCTTCCACTCCGTCTCCAAAAAACACTCGAATTTTGTCAAAAACGGCATCATCTTTGACAACAAAATACTATTATCTTCTTCTCCATTAATAAACCAATACTTCAACTCCAAAAAGACAACAACCATATCTCGAATAAAAAATTCATGTCCTTGTCACCAATGAAGATTCCAGTTAATTTTTTTCCAAAAAGTGAGATCCATATCTCAAGTCCGATGAAGAGTTTGCTAACTTAATTACCATTTAATAAGAGTTCATCCCGCATTAAAGACGTTTTCAGTTCTTTTCATCTTTTTTACCATGAATAGAAACCCCACGACAAGAGATTACACCAAGAAGTATTGGTAGGAGAAGTAGATCACTTCCATTTATATTCGTCCTGTGATTGAAGAAAGGAGAATTTAGATCCTTGTTGATAGCTGTGTGTTTGGCTTGTGTTCTGTTTTTGATGTGGGATTCTATTTTATGATATGATCCATTCACATACTTTTTGATACTATAAATGCAAAGGTAGAACTTCCATACCGCAAGTTCTCTGTCGTTTGTGGCAAAAAATTGACAGACACTAGAAGTAGTAGTAGTAGTAGTAGTAGTAGTAGTAGTAGTAGTAGTAGTAGTAGAAGTGTCGTAAAAAACCATGTACATCAACGCCAGTTTTGTTTTGCCCGATGTCACTCAGGCCCGTATGATTCCTAACTGGTGTCATCTCGGTGATTCCTTCGTCATAAAACTCTTAGTGCCTTATGTAGTACATTCCTATATCAGAATCCGCCAACATCGTCTAAAAAAGGAATTGTGAAGAGTCGATCCCCCAATAACGAGCCAGAACGTTTTTTACCTTTATATATGGTATCCAGTACTATGAGTAGTACTCCCATATCATGCACACTCTCTTGGGCAGTGATCACGAGGGCACCACAGTATACGACATGGGGATTGTTTCAAAAGGACGATATTTTCCTGATCATTTTTTTAGAAAGATGAGGTAAATCTTTTCACTTTTCACAGGTGGCTTGTACCTTATCACACATAAAATTTTGCTTGGGAAATAACACATACTTATTTGGCTTTCAGATAACATGCAGGTAGAATTTATTACCGTTTATATGTACAAAGATTGTTCCCACACACATGCATTTACATCAGTGATCGTGTACTCACTTGTGTTTTGTACAATTGAAATATGACACTTATCACACTGCTTGTTTTCCTATGAGCCTGGAGTCGGGATTCATATTTTTAGCGACATAAACATTAATACCTACTGCTTAGCGCTGGTAAAGCGCTTCACCCACAACAACATGCAGTGTAGATATAACACATTGGACCAGGTCTTCTGATATTTCGTCCTAATTATTATACATTGCTTCAATTGACAGCGGATCAGGACATCATAGCTTGAACTGATAAGAACAGTTAGGTAATAACCAGAACACCTCTACAATACGGCAAACAGATAGGTGCTTCGCCCCCATCAGTCCCTGCAAGGACGAACAACTGATTAAAAACCAACTCATCTCGCGTTGTTGAATTGCCCTCCTGTCTGAATATACACATTGTTACAGGAAGGATATGTAGAATAGGGTAGGTTTAGTGTACTCCATATAGTATTGCTATGTAGCACAATACAGACTTCCGTAGATAGGTATGTATGTGACATTTTTGTACACGTAACTGCTACATATAAGTATTGATTTAGACTGACGTCAACATTGAAACAAAGTAAACTAATGTCAAAAATTTACCTTCACTGAGTTAATGTCGCAAACTGACATTAACCTAGTTAATGTGAAAAAAATGACATCAACTCTGAAAACTCGGAGAATTAATTCTAATTCCTCTGTACGATTAACGTCAACAGAGTTAATGTTGAAATTGAGCTGTTAACTCACTTAGCATCAAAAATCGACATCAATGTGAATGTCGAAAAAAGAGCCAATTATTTTGGTCCAGCCTATATCAATATGGTCTCTATCTACTGCACAGGTACCTGAAGAGAGTCATATTATTTTGACGTTTCTACATAAAAGACTGTTATACAACAAGCTTGTGCGCTTTGAGCTGCGCTTACAACAAACTTGTGCGCTTTGAGCTGCACTTACAACAAGCTTGTGCGCTTTGCGCTGCGATTGTGCTAGCACAATCGGCAGTGCTTGCGCGCTCGTGCTTTGTTCTTGCTTGGTCTTTGTTTCAAATGAGCTTTGCGCTGCACTTGTGCAAGCTCAATCGGCAGTGCTCGTGGTGCTTGCACGCTTGTGCTTTGCACTTGCTTGGTCTGTGTTTCAATTACGCTTCGCCTTGCACTGCGCTTGTGCAAGCACAATCAGCAGTGCTCAAGGTGCTCAAGGTGCTCGAGGTGCGTGCATGCTAGTGCTTTGTACTTGCTTCGTCTGTCTTTGCTTTGAGCTTTGCGCTGTGCTTGTGCAAGCACAATTGGCAGTGCTTGCACGCTTGTGCTACGACCTTGTTTTGTGTTATATGAAGTTGGTGGTGATTGCAGCTTTGCACTTGATTGGGGTGTGGTTATGGAAACTGA
>JALLAW010000657.1:0-11848 GCA_036939535.1 Cyclotella kingstonii | reverse complement strand
AGTACATGCTAGTAGTACTGCCGTTGACATTTGGCAACCTCTGGCTCCCATGGTCGTCCCCTTGTGTCACGACGCCCCATATTACCGTGCGTACTTGTGACGTCGCGTCACCATGGTCTAGCCTTCGACACCACGTCGACGCGACACCATTGTTCCGTTCCTATCTCAAGACCCACGGTTCTGCCCTCTCCTTGTGTCCCAACTTTGTTTCACGTCATCTAGTGTAGATATAATCTTTAGCAACTACCATTACTCCGTGAAGTTAGATTAGATTTTCCAACGGAGTGTCTAACGATAGTCAGCCAATACCTACCAACTAGATTTCCCAAGAGATAATCTACTGCTCTATAAAAATGCTTGACTTTTGTAATCTTTATGTTACTAATTTACCTTTAGAGTACCTACTACACTGTCTTTTTTGAAATTTTACCATAGCATCAATTTTAGTCCTATTAAAATTAACCTTGTATGCAAGATACTTACTTTTTCGCAAGCTATTTGGTGATAGATGTCGTGAGAGTTCAAAAGTCATACAAAAAGATAGCATACATCTGTTGGATTTCTATTGTGAATTTTTATCTCAAATCTGAAATCCTTAGTTTTCTGTAAAACATCGAGAACCCCTTGCTTAAATGGGAATTGGGTTTGGCAGATTTTTGTCCACCAATATGTACTACTTTAAGATATCTATGCATTTCTCAGCCTAATTTTTGAGGAATTTTCCAGACTATCCTAAGCATCAAAATGAATTCAAAATTTAAAATAAGATAAAGCAACATTTATAAGCTACTCAATGAAAAAAAATGATAGAATTCGGCTGAGTATTGGCACAGTTATAAGACTTTGGAGAATACCCATTTTCTTGTCATTTTGTGTTGCTATCATTCATATTTTGTCGATTTGGACAAGGTAGTATATCACTGGCTGGCCATAGGATACTACCTTAAAATGTGATTTTAAAATAAAAGCTACATAAAAAGATTCCACATCCCTATGAGCTAGTACTGCCACATTTACCAATCAAGGGCATAGAGAGAGAATGTAAAGAGTCTCTCCTCATCATATTTCTCCCAGCTATTAAAGAGATATTGGTAGATGCAGGAAGAAGGACTATTATCCTTTAACAGGACAATGGTCCAGACCACATTTCTTAATATGACCCCAAGTTCTAAGAGACTGCATTGAACTTCAAAATTGAGATTCAAATTTGGAAGCTTCCTCCAGTCCATTAAACTTGGGTTTTTTTTAATTCAATCCAGACAATCAAGGTAAAAACCAACGTGTCAAGTGTTGAATCTTTGATTCTGGCATTAGAGTATATTTCCACTGCATGGATAGATCAAATTTAGCTACAGTGTAGTTGAGTTGCAGCTGGTGATGGGTGAAATAATTCTATGAAATGATGGCAATAACAAAACAAATGAAATATAGGTCAGAGGGGGTATGAGCATAGGTTTTCTTCTCCTCTATGCATTTCCTTTCCCCATGCAAGTGTGCTTTTTTATCCCAGATTGCTAATTCTTTTTGCTTATGTGCTCTACTTTGCCAACTATTTATTTACCAATTAAATGAAACAAACAAGAAATGCTGCTGCTAAAATTACTTCCTTTTACAAATTAAGTAGAATCAATTGATTGGTTGAAAAATGCCTTCACAACAATTGTATTTGTCCTTTGAAATTTCAGTCATAGCGCTCCTACAATAATGTTTTAAAAAATAGGGGAAGCAAAAGAGGAGGGTACTTTAGGCAAGCAGCCAAATTTTCGTCGGTATGGTAAATAGTACTCCTAACTATCCAAGGGTGACAGACCTAGACAAAAGTCCACTTGGATATACATCCAGAGTAGTAGCACATCATTAATCAGGGAATCCTATTAAATTTTAGATTCAAGATATTTTTCAAGGTGCATATCCGAATTCTGCAAGTGTGTAGATGATAATAGAAAATGACTCTGTGACAGAGGTCCAAAGTATAGAAGATGAAATGCCCTACTCCTATGATAGATTGTTGTCATTCATAATCATTATGTATGACTAAATGGTATTAAACACTGGACAGAGAACAGAAACTTGGGTGAACTATACTACAATATTTATTACATTGATGATTCTACTGCCATCACATAGTATAGGACTACTAATACATTGTTCCACAATAAGAGAATATAAAGCAAAATGGAATGATATCCTTATAATTAGAATTTATTTTGCATATGGATTCACTCGAACCACAGTTTGCTGTTGCTGCATGGACTGTTGCCGTCGTTTAAGTGCTGCTATGCGCTTGGCTTCAATCATAGCCTTTTGATCTTCTGTTAAAAGCACTGGTGTTTCATGTGATAAAGACTGGTCAATAACTGGCATTCTATGAAGCAATGTACTATTGGACAATACAGCACTAGGATTTTCATTTCTGTTAAATGGTCTTTGAGAATCATTATCTGGTGATAGATTTGTCAATGTAGAATGCACATTTTGGAGCTCAAACTGTGAGTGTGTTCCCAAGACATCATTGCTGACATCTTTATCATCAGGCGATAAGTATTCACCAACTAGACGATGATACTCATATTCAATTTGTTTGCAGTCACCCCCCTGCCTGTGATGCTCAAGGACACTTCTTATGAAATTCATATTACCAAGGCCTCTTTGAGATGATGGCTCTGAGCATTGGCTTTCGCTTGAGGGTTGTCTCATCCGCCTATTCAAAATAGGAGTATTGAATTGATCTGCTATATTTTGTTGATGATTTAGCTGTCTGTAAAGAATAGAGTTCTCTTGATCAGAAGCCTCGTGAAATTTACCGTCTACGTCAATATGATCAAGATCATCTTGTGTGTAGCCCAATTGAGATGAATCATTAATAAATAAACTATGGGATTCTTCCACTTCTATCATTTTGATCTCATCCTCTTCATCAGAATCAACATAAGAGCCATCAATCACTGCTTCTGTATCTAAGAATCTACATCGATACTTTTCTTCGATCAGTTTTTTCATCTTCTCTTGCCTATCAGTGTGATTATTATTCGCTGTTGATTGATTTTCTTTTTCAATCCTTGCTACTGGTCTTAAGCGTTTGCGCCGGTTGAAACGTTTGTTCCAATCTTTATCAGCACTGCTAGATGGCGTATTTTTGATGGGAGTATCTGTTAGCACCTCAGCTGACGATGCGGAATGGAAATCGAATGGTTTATTACCTTGATCAGTTGGCGAATAAATCACATCATGCTGTGGCGAGATAGAAGACTTAGGTTTAAACTTCACATGCTTTGGTGTTGGTGTGTTCATCATTAATGACTGTTCTCTTTCATTGATGTTTCTTTTGAATGGAGAACAGCAAGGTAACTTTTGTCCCATACCTCCTCCATCTATCATTGGCGAAAGACACCCTTCAACCACTTTAGAATAAATTGATGGCTGTAATAGCTGAATCTCTGTCAAAACATCACTTGATTGAACTCGATTACAGCTTGATTCAGACCTTTCTTCATCTTCAGACGATGATGATGAATCCTGAGTTGGGAGTTGCAATGGAAAAACTTGAATATTACTTGCTCCATCTTGTGAAGTCATTTCAACATTCGGCTCTTCAAACGTAGCAAAAAAAAATTCATTAGCACTATCATCATACATGGGATCTTGTCGCAATTTAGTGTGTGGCTCGATGTCTTTGCACAATTCAAAACTGTCTTTGATTCCGTCAGATACAACCTCACAAGATAGTTGAGATCTGCCGGTAGTATTCTCATAAGAATTTTTAAGAGTTATTTCACCTTCATCACTTTCGTCGGAAGATTCAGGAGGTGTTGGTAGTTCAAGTGCAATAACTGAATTCTTGTCCTCATCGACATGAATGCTACTCAAAGTTGATGGTGATTGCTCAAGTGATTCTTGTGAGAGCTTAGAGTTGAGCGCGACGCTAGTGCTCACATTACAAGCATTTAAAATAGAACCCAACCGAATGTTGCGAGACGATGAGGTGGTATGTTGATTTCTTGCATTACTGATGCAGAAATCACGATTGTCAGCAAAATCTTGGATGTTCTGCTTCTCATAACAGGCTAACTCTCTTTCCTTAAGTAGATGGCAGGGTTTTTGTGGAGACAAGTCCTGAGTAGTAGGATTGTCAGCAGATATAGAGTCGAGTGTTTGATGTACAAGTTCACAATTATTGTTCGCAACACACCCTGTAGCACTAGGAATATTAAGATCAATACGATGACTCCCAAAGTTGATACACAACAATTTCTCACTAGAATCACATCTCACTTCGGTTGCATGTTGCTCATTCAATCTTTCTGATAGACCTCCAAGGTCATCTGAACCATTATTATCTGAAATTCCACAAGTGGGATCAACATCTGTTGAAAGAAGGAGCTCATCATTAATTGGAATTGAGGACTCTCTTTTTATTATGCCTTTACTGTCGTTACTTTCACAAGGTGTTAACATCCCGTATTGTACTGGTGTGGATAAGGAGTGTCGAGTATGATGTTTCCAGTCCGATAAACCCAATTGTTTGTTAGAATCGATTATTTCACAACCAATGAATTTGAATGGAGAATGAATATGACTTCTCGTTGAATCAAGATAATGAACTTGGGGATCTTCAGTATTATCAGGGAAGTTAGTCAGAAGATCAGTGGGAAGGACACGGCAGTTTCTATCATCACAATGACCTTCAACATCGAAGGCGAAAAAAGTGTCATCACACTTTTTCGCGTTTCCAAAAGCGCGAGGCACTATATGGTTGGGAAGAAGATAGCGCTCAAAACTCTTCAAAATTGTCGAAGTGCTGCCAACACCTAATGCAATCATTGCTTTTCGTGACTTATCAAGCCGATACAATTTCGACGCAAAGGAGCGGTACCTTGATTTCAGGTAAAATCGACGTAACGACGTTGGAAAACAGTGACGGCCTTCGTATTCTTTACAAGGCAATCGTGGTAGTCCTCCAAATTTTTCACGGCGCTCTTTCTCTAGTGTCTCAGTAAGTCGCCAATCCATGTCTGATACGTCGTTATTGCGTCTATTACGTTTGGGAGTGTGTCCTGCAACTTGAGAAAAACGAAAGCTTGTTACCATCATTTTTTGTTTTGTAAGGATTGGTTCTCTAGGAAACATGGGGGGATTCCGACAGAAGTGGAATACATTTTTATTGGACTGCAAGGCCCTTGCAATTTTTTTCATGTTGGATACAGATTCTCGGTAGCTTTGCTCTTCCATACCTTCTGAAACGAGAAAAATTACGCGGCCATTTCGCTTACGCCCAGTTCGGCCAGATCTTTGGATACATCTAATAGGAGATTTAAGGACATCAAAGTTTACAATCAGGTCAACTTCTCCGATATCAAGTCCTTCCTCAGCTACACAGGTACTTTATTGGAGAGAGTTTGACATGAAGAGTAAGGCATTTCGTAGAAAAGGAACCTACCACAATAATTGAAAATGTGAGCCCTTACCAAACAAGTATGTTGTATATCCCTTTGCTAAATTGTGCTAGAACCTTCTGTTGCTGTGCTTGATTCATTCCAGCTGAATCATTCATCAAGTTGGAATTGGATCCTAGTGATTTCTTTCCTTTTCCAACAGTCGTTTTGCTCTGCCCGATGAATGGAGAGGGTTTTAACAATCTATGCTTCTGTGCGTTCAACATGGAAACGATACCTGCAACGGAATCACGCCATTGGGAGAAAACAATTACCCTAGTTGAGTCTTTATTTGCTTTCCTTTCAAAATGTTCAAGGAGTATTTCTCTTAATTTGTGGTATTTCGGATTGTTTTTCATCAAGACTTCTTCGGATTCAACTGCATGATGCCCATCATCTTCTGTGATATTTGTAGCTTTTAAAACCTCATTTAAGAGCGTTTGGAAAGCAGGTCCTTTAATGATCTTACCCAAATATCCAGGTTTCCCATATTGATGCATTTCTAAAAGTCTTTTTTTAACAATAAGAATACCATGGTCTTTTAAGAGTTGTCGAATACTAGTGAATTCGCGAAGAGCGTTAAAATGTCCATCAAGACTGTGATCATTAGTTTTTCCGATGTAATCCTTATTTGCCTGAAATACGGAAAAGGATTTCAGATTAGCACCATCATAGAGCAATCTGGAACCTGTATCTTCTTTTCTCAGGCGCTCTAATATTGGAGCGATTAATTCACCAAACTTTTTGTCAAGACCTTTGACGATCTCTGGTTGCTTCACAACGATGACTTCTTCATCTCGGTGATGAATGTATTGCATTACATCGGGATCATCCTCTGTTTTGGCTTCAATTCTACTGATTTTTAATGTGGACAATATTGTTTGAATAGACTTGATATCGGTTCCAGGAGTTGCGCTTAGACCAACGAGACGAAATTTAGCACCTGCATCTTCTATCATGCTCACAAGCAACGCATTCGCATGGTTTCCAGTTGCCCTATGTGCTTCATCCATCACGACACAAACTATTAATTTTGCATCGCATCGACCTTCCTTGACATCTTTTACAAGTGTATGTGGAGTACAGAAGAATACTCTTTTGCCTTTCCATATTCTTTCGCGCGATTCAGGTTTACTTCGACCTGAAATCTCGGCGGTATGAGCTTCAGGTATACCCATAATGTTGTAACATGCCTGAATTTGCTGTGTCACCAACGCTCGTGTAGGTGCGCAGACTGGAACGTTGCATGCAGAGGTTAATAAAAGAAAAACATAGATTTTAAAGAGCATATCTAACTTACAGACAACTTTTCCTGTTGGAAACCAACGGTAGTAATTATACATCACAACAGCGGCTATAAGAGTTTTTCCTAGTCCTGTCGGCAATGAAACAAGAGTGTTCGTCATGATAGATGTATGCGACATTTGCAGCTGGTACTGTGAAATGAAGTGAAACAGGAAGGTAAGAATCATACGATAAGACAAATTTCACTGCGTCTATAACTGTGGTGTACTAACCGATCTCTCTGGATATTTATCATCCACTGGAAAGATCCAGTTCTGGCATGAGTTCTTACATAAAGGGATTGGCCCTTCTATATAGGGGAGGCTGTTAATAGAAAACGAAGAGAAAGAGTTGATGTCTTGAAAAAAGACCAAGTCTAGGATTTCGCACCAAACCTTACTCGTTTATGCACGAAAATTTCTCCAACGGAACAGACGTCTTGTTACAAGGAGTTGAGACTTTCCCAGAAGTTAAACATTCGGGCTGTGACTGACTTTGGAGCGAAGATTGGCGCTCAGAAGTATTAGGGTAAAATGTATTCAAATTTTGTTGGATCAAATGTTTATTTGTGTGCAAGGATAGTTGTTGATTGTTGTTAGAAGTCACACTTTGCTTCAATGAGGGTCGGTAAAGTGAAAGTGGCTGGTTTTTTGTATTTGTTGAGGCTGTCATTGATGATAATAGAGGCTCTGAAACTTGTTGATTGAGATAAGGATTTGATTTGCAGGGAGTGTCATTGGCTAGATGACAGATAAGTTCATCTGACTGAGTGAACAAAGAAGAGGTATGTACCGTCGTGCATAGTGGAACCTGGGAGAACGATCGCTTCGGTGACTTTTGATTATTTGTGCAGAGACTGAGAAAATTAGGATCATTTTGGTGCATTTTCTTAGAATCATTGAGTGACTGAAGACTTCCAGTATTAGTACCAATGCAATCATTAATCTTAACTTCAACTTCGTTGGCATTTTCGACGAATGAAATTGGCAATGATTTCTCTGCTGTCTTAGTTTGTTTTATGTATGGATTCGGAATAGCTTTAAATGGTGCAGAAACTGAATTCAATTGATTAGCCTCTCTGCATCTATTAGAGTTGGATATCCGATTACGATTGCCGTCGAATGATTGATACCCTGACTGTCGTTGAACTGAAATGTTGCATCCATCGGGCGAAGAATGCACCAATCTTGCTCCCAAGATTTTAGTTGAACTATCTAGTTCTTTTAGATTCTCGCCATATATCCCTTGATCCTTAATGATAGGGAAAGTTGGAGCGTCGTCTACTGAAACATTTAAATTTGAAGATGACACAACCGACTTTTTCGAAACGAAATCTCTCATTTGTTGCTTCGTTACTCGAAGAGAATTGCACATTTGACATCGTTGGGCTTTGAATTTATGGCGGAAAGTGCATTTCTCGCAATTCCATTCATCAAAGCCCATATTCATTGACACGGTTACTCGATTTTAATAACAGATTCCACAGCGTTCATCTTCATGACGTAAAGAAAGGAATTGGTTGAGATGATACACAATGCATGAATGGCTCAACGAACTATACAAGATAAAACATTAGCATGGAAAGAAAAGTTAAAGAGTACTTTGCTCACCATAATAAGCCTGTATCAAATGGTACCGATGTGTTGTCTAGTCAAACCTGGACCTCGCAATGTATCGAAGCGTTACACCATTTCATCAACCTACCTAATACTGTACCTCTGGTGGGGTCACTGATGGAGTCAGGGTTTGGCACGTCGGACGAAAACTTGAGTCTGCTGCCTCTAGCTAAACGCGCCGAAAAGTGGGGCGACTCCGGGTAGGATTATGGTGCATTAGAGAGGCCTATTTACTTTTTTACCAAAATCTGTGCCAATGCCAAATGACCAAAATCACCCATTCCTTCTCAACTGTCCTCGTCCCATTCCCAAATCTCTTGTAGAGTTGGGTGTTCTCTAGAGAGAGAAAGGGGTATTTTTAGTTGGATCCGACCAAAAAGTAGGATAAAAGTAGGATCTCTACTCCAAAATTGGAATCGTATCCTACCAACAGAGG
Source organism: Cyclotella kingstonii (assembly GCA_036939535.1). Taxonomy (NCBI): domain Eukaryota; phylum Bacillariophyta; class Thalassiosirophyceae; order Thalassiosirales; family Thalassiosiraceae; genus Cyclotella; species Cyclotella kingstonii. The sequence goes on along the minus strand of JALLAW010000657.1, from coordinate 3,080 downwards.
TTGGATCCAACATTTTGAGGATACAGTAGGACCTAGGTTGGCCTGAAACAGCCTCAAATTATATGTAAACTTATGAGTACAAAGTGTAAAAAAATTTGCAACTTGTTTGGGCCGTGTTAACTAGTAACATTCATACATAGCTTAAAATAATCACATAATATCTACTACTACTTCATATTTTTAAATTAAAGATGGCAGATGATCTCAATCCATCTCTGATTGGCATACCAGACACTGCTGTATCTGCCTTTGAGATCATGGTAGAGGAATAGACATCACAGCTCAGTGAGACTGTGTAACATCACAAACTAGCAAAATGGATCCCATAGCAAACATATGATTTCAACTAACAAAATGAATAAAAGTTTCCAGATAAGGTCTAAGAAGTTCTTCATAGAATATCCCCAAATATAGGATTGGGATAATGTTCAAGAAAGGTTTCTTCAAAGTTTCCAACAAAACTTTAAAAATCCATTTAACATGAAATATGTAATGGTAAAAGAACTTTGTGAGGATGGTAACCCCCATCTACATGTTTATTTGGAATTTGAATTGACTCAAGATAGTTGTAATAGAGAACATTTACATGTAAGTTTTATTGACTCTGAGTTGGGACATTCAATACTTCAATCAGGTATGTATGACACTTGTAGGAATAAAAATGTTATGCTTAAGTATATGTTAAAATGTTTGCATAGCTATATGACTAACATAGGTTTATTGGTGGTAGAGGAAATATGCTGTACTTGCATGGAAGAACATTTATATGCTTTGCTCATTAAAGAAGGTTTACAATTATCTCTTTGGACCTTAAGGACCTGTTATTCAGTAGCTGCTTTTAAGAAGGATCATTTAATTTATAACAATCTTTCATCATTATCCCAACAAATTGAGGCTGATAAACTAAAAGCTTCTAAACAAATGAAAGATCTTAACGCTTTTAACCTTCCGCAGAAAGTAACAGTTTCAATTACTTGCAACGAATTACAAATGAAAGCATTAGCTCTTGCGGGTCCTAGCTGATCAGGTAAAACTGAATTAACTAAAAATGTAATATCCCATTAAAATCTACACCCAATCATGATAGAAACGTACATGGGTTCGGAAATAAAACCCTACCAAATAATACAGCTTTAATCCTGGACTATAACCATTGAGACTGATTTGCTTAGTGACACTTTTGTTAAAAGTGACAATTTGGCCAAATGTCTCACCTTAGTCCCAAGTCAAGCATGCAATGAAAACACTCCAAAACGATGGAAAAATACGACATCAACAACATTGGATATTGCTGATGCAATTCGTGACATGAGTGGATTCACTCAACATGTAATGTTCACCGAAAGTTTAATTGATCTGCTTGAGAAATCTGAGCAGCGTCAACAGGAGGAAGAAGATGGGAAGGAGCAGACCATCTATTCAGCAAGTGGGAAAGAATTCGAGAGAATATCTCTCAAGTTCGAAAAAGAATTCAAGCAGGAAACTGACAAGATCATTTGCCAAGAATTACACATGGACATTTATGCATTGACAAAGCAAAGCATACCATAGGCAAAAAAACGGTCTGGTTTGATTCATTGTTATTGACTCTTTCAGCGTTTTGTCGAGTGATGGCGTACTTTTGTCTGCTTTTATTGGCTAAACATCTGTAATGTTATGCCAATATTGCGAAAATTTCGTGTAAATTACGTACTTGATTCATATTTTTAATGAAATATGCGCAATATATGCGAAAAGTTACGTATGAATACGAATACTTTCGTGCAAATACCAACTATTGTGGTGGTGAGTATAAAAACGATGTAAATTTAGCATGAAAAGTCCAAAAATTTTGAATGCATGTTGTAACTTTACATACATTTTTTGCCTCTTTCTGCTTGACAGCAAAAAATGTACAAACATTTATCTTGATAATAATGTAAACTTACGTAATATTGCGTATTTTACGTACAATTTTCGACTGTTTCAGGTGAGAGCATAAAATGTGCCTAATTGCAAAAGTACATAATGGTTTGTCAATATTGGGTACCTTTATGTACATTTTATGTCACTTTCTGGTCAATTAATTTTTAATTGAATTTGAAATGAGGAACAAAACCTTACCAATCTATACATGTGCAAAATAGAGTGTTTTTTATGTAAGGTACAATTCCTGTGCAGTATACCCCATCCAGCCACTACTTTTTGGCATGTGTTTAGAATGAGATCGATCTTACTTTTTTCATCCTACCTCACATCCTATCTCAGAGGTTGGATCTGACCTCTATCTAGAACAGCCCATAGTTGCCATTTTAGTGAGAGCAAAATTCTATGAATATGATCTGACTAAGTTTCCATATACTAGGGATATTTGGTATTTGTGAGCAAACTCCATGAAGTGCCAAAGTTGAAATTTTCAAATGAAAATGATTTTCTCACCATAAGCACAGATTTTGGTTAAAATTGACTTATTTGGTATGTTTTAATGCAGGGAGAGTGTAAGTTAAGACCGTTCTAAGTGCCCCACTTACTGGCGGGATCTGACCAAAAAACATAGCAAATAGCTCGAAAGTTGGAGTCTTATCCTACCTGGACAGGTCGGATCCAACATTTTGAGGATATGCTTACTTATTAGGTTGGATAGTTACATGGGTAAAAATGACATAGTTAAAGAAGCTAACATCAAATTAATGTAACCTTTAGTTGAAACATTCATTTCATTTGAATGGAAGTAATCTACATTATTGCTTTATATTAACGTAAGGACAATCAAATATGGTAACTTATATTTTGACAAAACCTTCTGGAGCTTTCGTCAATTTGGAGTAAGCGTTTGTCATACTTTTGTCAAAATAGAGCTAGTTGCCATTTTTTTGACTTACAGTATATTATGGTACAGTAATCTGACAGAAGGTTTCATTACCTAAATTTGACGTAACCTCCGGCAGACTTTCTTTCGTTTCTACATACGTGAGCTAGTGAGTTAATTTCTGTTACAGTATGATACATCCCATCCAACATATCCTTTTTATGGCGCAGAACTTAGGGCCGTTCTAGACAGAGGTAGGATCCTACCTCCGAGGTAGGATCTGAGGTAGGAT
>JALLAW010000656.1:0-11850 GCA_036939535.1 Cyclotella kingstonii | reverse complement strand
CACTCTGTTTGCTATGTTTTGATTTTTGGTCACATTTCCAACAAGCTTGTTCCAACAATGGTCAGACCATTCTTTGTGGGGACTGTGGAAATAAGAGCCAAAATGAGGAGCATGGCAAGTGCCACTTGGCCACGTCGCATCTAGTGAGATTCGGCGTACATATGAGCAATACGACTGACCGTGGTTTAGCTAGGAATAGGTAAGTATTATTTCAGAACACTGGTGTCAAGCCAGATTTTGAGCGTCACCTTTAGTAGTCATATATAACCACACAATTAAAATAAGACAGCGACCAGGACTGCTGACCACAGACCGCCCCCAGTTATCAACTTCCTAGATTAGTTTACAGAATAGTAGACAAAATCCCTCAACTTCACTGTCCACTGTAAATAACATGAAATTCACATGTTGTTTGAATTGAACATTCTATAGACGGTATTATTTACTTGAAGACAAAGTACGAACAGTTTATTTGCGTAAATTGTTTCTGGAAACATACTCCCCATTTACGGAAGCCTCGAAAATTGTGTGGTTCTCCGTAAACGGGGATCATTGATCGCTATAATAGTTGTAGAATTAAATAATCGCGAATGGGAATAGGATATGACTGAGCCTTCACAACATAAGGTAGACACAGTACTGGACTGAATGGGCAATTATAATGATGTTCCCATTGCTCTTAGTTGTTCCCTTCTTCAGGGCAATTTATTCTTCGGTCTCATTCTTGCGATTTTCGTCTTATCTGGTTTTTGCATTCGCTACAAACGTCAAAATTTGTAATACTGTGTCGGCTCGTCTAGACCTCAGCTTTGCTTTCGTTCCAAAGGTGTCGCCTGGTTGTACCGCAAGATCCGCACTGCTTTCAATATTACACGCATCCAAATCAAATCCACCAAACAAAGACAATTTTCAGAATAATGAGATAACTGGGGTCTCCTCCAATTCAGGATTTGGAAAACCACCTAAGCCGACGAAACAAAAACAACTCGAAAAACTGGCTAAAACCAGAAGCATATTTCCTGAACTGGAACCTTATGTTCGCCAGACTCTTGTTGCCTCTTTTATGAATGGTACAAATGAAGATTTAGGGAACGTGCTTCCAGAAGATATTTATGATAGATTGGAAGAAATATATGGATTGGGAAAATTTAACTTTGGTGGACAGGGGTCAATTTATGCTTCTATTGGAGTATGTAAAGATAGCGCTTTGAATGGTAATGAGACATCAAAACTTGACTCGCTGTCTTTTCAAAGTATTAAAGATGCAAGTAGGAACAGCTTTGATGAGTTGGATGGGCTATTTACGCAGCCAAGCCCACAAGAATCACCTAATTATGATCTGAACTTACTATCTCCCTTCACCAAATTCAGAGTATTGCACACTGATCCCATGGTTCTCGCCATTGACGATTTCTTTACTAGCTTAGAATGTGATCGATATATTCAAATTTCTTTAGAAAGCGAAAAGATGCAAATTTTACCTGAAAGAAGCGGAGAAGCACACCGTTTACAACCAATGCTTGTTAGACAATCTCAAACTGTTGGGAAAGATTCGCGATCCAAAGCTCAGAGAACCAGTACAACCTGGTTTCACTATTATGAGGGTGCAGCAGAGTTGATGGCGAAGGCATCTCGGCTCCTTGGACTGGAAGGGCTGAATAAGTGGGAAGAGCCCCAGACTGTTCGGTGAGATTCAACTGCGATAAAAATCTTTCCGATGATTTACTAACGGTTGGGTAGCATTTATCTCACATTGCATTAAAAGATATCGATGCAATGAAAAGTTCACATGGCACCTTGACGCACTATCTCCAGACGAGGCATCAAATCCATTAGGAGCTGGGCAACGAGAAGCTACATTGTTAGTGTATTTGACTGATATGTTAGTTGAAGAAGGTGGTGCAACAATGTTTCGTGATTTAGGCGGTGGAGATGGAAGTAGTCCCTTGAAAATGTGAGTTTTAGATTTTGAAGCTGATTTTTGCTTAACAAGAATCTTACAGTTTCGTGCTCAATGACAAATGAAATAGACGACCTAAAAAAGGAACAGCTCTTCTCTTCTTTCCATCGGCAGGGGGCATACCAAATGCTCCCTTTGATATTCGGACATTGCATTGTGGCGAAGCTGTGTCAGATGACTCAATGCATGAAAAATGGATTGCCCAACTGTGGCTGCGTCAACGAACATATTCTCCAACGGCACCACCTGGAAATAGTCACAAAAGTGCATTCGAGGCAATTGGGTTGTACTGTAACTCTATGAAGATGTAACAGGGTATAGTATTATTTTGCTGATATTTATTAATCTCCACACAATCTTCTCCCCTAGCTTCTCTACTGATGATTAATGCACAATTGTTATTGATATGTCAATATTTAATAGGTTAAATAGCTATTTATTTTCTACTAGATCTAAAGACCTAAAGCGTGATTGATACTATTGTCATTTCTTAATACTTTATCCATCACAAATGATCCAGCCAGTGAAAGGAGATACATATATTATTCAAATTTTACGCATTATTGCAGCTTTTTGATTGAAGGTAAATATTCAGATAAAAACAAATTATTCAACAAAATATTGTACGTTTACAGTGATACACTAGTCCACTGAGTTAAAAACAATTAAATTACTTAATTGAGGTTATGCTTAGATTTTCAAATTATTATCCATCATTATAGTTTCATTATGATAATACAAAGAAAAAAATGTGTAATTTTATCCTCCTCGTTCCCTTAAGAGAGAAAGAGAGAGCAGTAATTGAAAATTGCGATTTCGATTGCTGCCATATAAGATTTAAGAAATATTCAGGCATTTATGTATCATCAGATGTACAATTTTTGCAGGTATAAGAAAAAAGTAGAAAATCCCAGCTCAATTTTTTCATTGGGATTATCACCATCAGGAATATGATTAGGAAACAGTATAATCAAATCCTGGAGAAAAATTGAGAAGCTCGTCCAACCCAACAACCCACTAAACAAAAAAGAATTCTTTTCCATGTGGAATCTCTGCTCTCCCTCTAATCCTTCTTCTATCATGAACTCCAGTATCCACACAATCAACAGGCCTAACAACAATTGGACACCTTCTACATCTCCTATTGCACTCAAAAATGTCTGGTCCGAAAACCATCATCACCTCTCAATATGAACTCTCTGCCAACCACTAAAGAAAGGATTGGTTGTTATCATCATGGTCAACATATAGTGCATCAAGCACAAATGCATCATTACAATTCTTCATATACACTGCATATCAATTTAACAACAATTATCCTTATAATCAAGAATTCGTTCTGAAACCAACCTCTACCAATGGTGATCACTCAAAAAGGCAGATGACAAAGCATCAGTTATCGAAAGCAGTGAAGGCTATCTTAAAGAAATCTGTGTTAGAATTTGATGAGCACAATCTTTGCCAACTTGTCAACAAGAAGACTAAGAAGTTCACATCTAAAGTCACATAAAAGCTAAAAGTAAGAGTGAAATGCCAGAAGATCCTGAGGAGAGACAGCGAGTAGCATCAGCTATATGTGGTGCGAATGAATCTAGTGGTGGTAATGAAAATGCAATGGCTCTAGCAGTAGCTATCATTAGAGGAGTATGATGAAACCATCTGGGAAATGGGTGAGTGACTCCAATACCCATTATGAAAGCTTTGAAGCTCGTTTACTTATTAAACTTTCATATGTATTTTCTGCTCCAACAAGCTCAGCTTTACTGTTCATGGAAATCTCGTTACACAGGACTCTTTGACTTACGAGAGAAAGCTGCTCTTGCATATGAATGTTCAAGAGAGATCCTTAGGGAAGAAAAAGGAGATGGTCCACTGCCGCATGATACAATGGATAAGAATATTATATCTCTTGAAAGGCTGCATTTGCTGATGTTAATGGCGCAGATCCACCATACCATAACAGTATTAATTAGTAGTGATGTTAAACTATTCCAATGAAACATTAATTGTTTCTGAGAATCAGATGAGAGGTGCTAATGCATGTTTCAATCAAAGAACTCTTTCAGCTGAAGTAATATATTAGTATAATTGTTGTTAGACTTGCTCATCATTCTGTGCAAACTGAAAATAGAGTTTTTTCAATGTTTAGTGAGGTTTAATAAAAAAAAATTAATAATCTTCAATTGACAATAGCATTATGACATTGAAGACCTTGAAACTCTGGTTTGTTTGGCAGTATGGTCCAGCCTTATTTAGTTAATGAAAAGAAAAGGGTGAATTTTTAAACTGTAATTTTGCTCTCTATAATCACCTTTGATTGCTTGTCCATGTTGTTGTTAAAATGTAGAAATCTTTTTGGTTGTTGTGTTACAGCTCTGAATAACAAAGCGTTTGGAATGGTAAGGGTATGGGTAGAACCACATTTTCCCAGCCATCAGCAGAGTGTTGATCAAGAGACAAAATGTCAAGTGTCACTCAAGCAATTTAAAAAGGTCATTTTCGAGCATGCATCAGGTTGGGCGAAACGCCTGGTAGAACCACTCTGTTATTCTGTTGCTTTGTGTCAGAGTTTTTTCTATACACTACCATAATGTAGTTTTTTTAGTCTTAAAGCATATGAACTCTTTGCTGTTCTCAATTTAATTGCACAAAACGATATGATCCTTCTGACAATAGTAATATTATCTTGATTGGAATGTTTTGGAAGAAAATCAAGTCCAAAGTTTTTGAACATAGGCTCATGTGAGTGATCTAACTGCAAATAAATGCAAATTCTGTCAAAATGTTGTAGTTAGTGACTCTTGTGTTTGATGGACATGAAAAATGCAAAAAATCAAACTGTATTCCAATGATGATAGATAGCAAATGAGTTCATTGAATAACCTACAAAGAAGAAGAATCATAATGAAGAGCTAGAAACATAGCGGAAGATTAGGTGATGAAATAAAGAGGTGATTCGACCGTTGGCGTTGTTTCATTCCCGTATTCAAGCCCACATAAACTTTCAATCATTTTAAGAAATTTACTGTACAAGAACAATCAAGATTTGTGCAATGCTAAGTAAATTTAATCCCAATCTGATAGCAAATAAGATCGATCAGAGTAGCTATAATATCTGAATCAAGCTAACCAAATATAATGCCTGATCATGACCATGCATTCTATAAATACCTAATGATTTAATTCTAGATCTGTTGTCTGCATGGGGTCCTTGACTTTTCTCCCAATCAAGACAATTTTGTTCCAGTTTTCGACTGACTCTCCCCGGGCAATAGCTTGCTTTCTTAGTTGTTCCCTGTGTTTCATTTTTTGCACGATTCGATTTCGAACTCGCTGACCTTCTCCCTCGCTGTTGTTATCAATAAATTAGAACAATATTAAAGTTAAATAAATTGAGAGTCGAAACGAGCTCCGGACACAACAGATACTGCAGTAGAATCAAGTCAGAGAATATCTTGGACACTTACCCTTTTGTAGAAACATGCTCACTTGTCAGCAAGTAATTGTCCAACCCTCCAGCCTTATCAATACTCCTCAGAGCACTAGTCGTCACATGAAACGGAATCATTTCGTTCAATATCTCCGAATAAATTCGTTTAAATTGCACATTAGGGTTCCATCGACGTCGAGTCTTTTTCATACTAAAAGGAACGTTGTTTCCGAAACGAACGTCTTTCCCATCATAGAGGCCACGGCGTGAGCGATTTGAGCGCTGACGGACTGGCGGAAGTGACTGTGACGGGAGGAGGATAATGGGGAAAGTTGACCGTAGGGTTGGCGGTATTGGAGAGAGCAGAGATGGTGCCGAACGGCGTAGAAATGACAGAGCAAACATGAGGCACAAAGACAAAGGAAAGAAATACGTCACGGGCGACAGGATAGGATGGTACTATATGTAGAACTATCGGAGGGTCGCAACGACGGGAACCTGTTCCATATGTATGATGACCTTGAGGGTTGCCACAACAAAAAACACTACTATACAATCTCATAGTACATATAAATATACTCAACTTGATCAATAATGGCACTTCAATGAAGGAGGGCATTGACATGATGTTGCTACCCATATGCATGCTTCCTCACTACATCAGAGTCTGGCTAACAGCTTATCTTGTTCTGTCTGTTTTATCTCATCATGCTGTAGATAGTCATAACTAGTAATAACTACCATTACACCATGATGTTAGGTTACATTTCCAATGCTCTTCTTGATCTCAGCTTTTGACCAAGCCTGCTCTACCAGACCTCACTTACTTTTGCTGCTGCAATGTTATGGATCTCTCACCTTCAAACTCCTTATTCCTACTAGGCCTTTACATTTCCTTTACCCAATCTGGCATTTATCAGTCATAGCCATCCCTTACCTTACTTTTTACACACTCAATCTAAAACTCATTCCCTTTCTCTATAAGATGGAAATTCTTAGAGACCCCATTGTTCTCTCAGTTAGTCTATCACTTACTTCTCAATGACTTTGACAATCCCTCTAGACCTCTCACTGTTCATTTTTCTGCCACCTACCCCATAGTCATTGGTCTTCCTCATCTTTCTGTTTCATTACCCTCACTCCACACTCCCTGTGTTTTCATCTGCTATAGAAAGTTTCTTCTTTTATGCCTTCAGCTGAAGTTGAGGAGGGCCTTTTCAAGTGAATGTAAATAGAGTTGGCAGAAAGCACCATCTTCTTGCCTACTAACAACTCTTTTTCTGTTGACTGCTCAAGCTCATGCAGCTAGATAACTCTCTTTCACAGTTATACCCTAAAGAATTCCCATCCTTCAACTTTAGTGCACATTGTATCAAGTAAATCCAATATAGCTTGTCTTTACTTTTTTGACTTCCCTAGTGCTTGGAAGTCTCTCTCCAGCAGAAACATGTATTCCTCATTGATCTCCTCAGTGTAAGTGGATATCCCCTTCTCCTCAATTCTTTCATCATTGTATAGCATTTCCTAACCTAACACTTTGTCATTTAGAGTCATAAATCTATACATCCATGTAAATGTATAAGCTACAGTATCTTCTCTATCAGCAGCTTTTCAACTGCTCCCATTCATTCAGCCTCCTATTGCTGACAGATAAATGTTGTATACTGTTAAAGTGAATCAAAATCTTTCCTTCCATAAAGTTAGTCCAACCAATTATACCTTGGCTTTTTCAAAATTACACATCATCCTTGATGTTTACCCTAGGTTCTGAAACCTTTTTGTCCTTGTAAATTGTATGAATTTAAGAACTAATAGTAGACTAGCACAGGATAAGTCTTTCCATCTTTTTGAAGCCACCTTTGTAGCTCCTAAACCACTCCCATTAACAGTCTAGATCTGCCTGCATCTTTACAAATACATAGATGCTCTACTATCTCTGTATTGCCACAGTTTGGGCAACCCAATCTTGCTGCGTTTGTGTCTTTGGAGAAATGATTCAGTTTGCTCATAGTAGGACAAAACCAGATTGCTGTTTTGCTAACCAAAGCATCAACATGTTTGATTTGTTCCTCAGTATTGTATTCAATTTTCTCCAATCTATTATATTGAAATTACTCAGATCCCAATTTTTTTCTCTTGATGGATCATTATTTAGGTTCACTATCTCACTTGAAAATCCAAGTAAAACTGCCTTCTCAGTATTCATGCAAAAATGAGGGTAGGGTTTTATGCAGTGAAGCGATATGTCATTTTACCCACTGTTTGTGAAGTAACTCAGAAAAGTTGAAGAGAATCCTAAAAATTGGCATCACATCACAATGTTTCAACTGATGGAACTACCACAGCTTTCCACCAAACTGCCTCTTCTAACATTTGGGCTACAGCCATTGTCACCCCATAAGCCACCATCCATTTAATGAGAGAAGAATAGTAACCTCACTCCCAAAGGCCATTCTCCAGGCACTGGTCCCAAGATCCATTGACAGGTAGCAGTTCAATGGTAAGTTGGAAATCTGACCATTCATTTACAATCATATTGCAATTCAAAGGAGTTGCAGAAGAAAAAGGGGCAGCGTCAAAGTCAGGTCTATGACTTCATAAAAGATGTACAGAAGTTTTGTTGTTGAAAAACTTTTGAAATTTCCTTCATTGCATATGGCTCTTATCAGGATTAAACTGGATAATGCTGGACCTCACATACAGGAGGATGATCTTGTCTTCTCAGCAGCACTTCAGGAGAAGAACATTCAGGCCAAGATACTCTGCCAGCTATCAAAGAGTCCTCCTGAATGTTCTGGATAAGGTTGTTCTGAGTCCTGCTATTGCAACAAGAGAATGGGTGGCATTGTGAGTTACAAACCACCTGATTTTCAAACTTTTACATTGATTTGACTCTCAATTACCTTTGCAGTTACCACTTGACTGTCCCACGTCCATGTCCAACACAAATCAAAATACTTCTTGAAGCCATCTGTTCAATTGTTCAAGGCATCCCTCAGCATTAAAGAAATGGATCTTAACCCCAACAACTCTAGATCATTTCCTGCTCCAACCACAACTGTCATGGTATGCCTTGCATATGAAATTGCAAGTACTCTACACTTTCATGCTATCCTAACACTTTCTCCTAAGAGTTTCAACTGCCACTCCAGCTAGATTTTCCCATCAACTTCCATCTGATTCACCTCATGTAGCCATACATGAATGATATCACAAGTTTGTTTTCATGAATATCTACAAGAACCTTGAAAATCTCTTCTTGTCTGATCTGGTCTGACCAAGAGAGAGAACTGATCTGTCCAAGTCAAATGGATTGCCCTGGTACTTCTTCTAGTAAATATCAATTTGGTATTGACTTCCTTTTCATAATAGCAAGAGAGAAATACTATGATCAAGACACCTTAGAAGACTAACAATATAGTCATACCTACTCTTCTCTGACAGTCTTTATTGTATTTCACATCATCTTCAAGGGTTTCTAAAGCTTGGAATAATGCCTTTTTCATGATGGGAGAGAACAATGGTAACATAGTTTATTGCTTGCTGCTTAGGGGCATGAAGCCATTTTTGAAAAATTGTGAAGGAATTTGTGATGCATGTAACTTTAAGTTTGACACATAAAATATGTTGCAAGGTTTGGGGGTAACATTCAGGTACTCTCTTTCTATAGTGTTGAGAATTTTCTTATGGTATTCTTATTTGCGCTAAGGACTGACTAATCTTTTACTCATACAAAAATTAGCAATTGCAACCTCAACTCCCAGGATGCATAATGTAATCCGACAATACACATTTATAGTATGTTCTATGCATAAAGTTCCTAACAGGATGCATTTGGGGGTCATATGCATTCTGTTACTAACATAAATTCCTCATAACATCAACTCTACTGATAAATAACTTGTTGGATTGGGATTGACAGAGAAAATGTTACGTAAAAATACAGCGCAACTGGCTGACTACAAACGAAACTTCCATTTACGGTTGTCTTAAATGATACTATCATCATGTATTAAAATGAGACAAATGTGTCTTAAACTTAGGGGAATGCTGAGTATCAAAACCTACAATTTGAAGAACACTATCATGAAATGATGATGATCTTCAATGCTACTACAAGAAATATGTCGCACTGCTAAACAACAATTGATGAATAAAAAGTGAAAAGTGGCACAACACACTTTTTACCACACTTCAGCAAACTATCTTCTTTTAAAGGTCAGAGAATTTGTTAGGATCAGGTTTCCCAATGGCATGAACTTCAAATCCAATCTGTCGTAATTTAGCATGGTCCAAGATGTTTCGTCCATCAAAAACAAATGCTGGCTTAGCCATTGATTTGTAGATTCTTTCAAAATCCAATAGCTTGAATTCATCCCACTCAGTGAGAACTGCAAAGGCATGGGCATTTTCACATGCACTGTAAGCATCCGGAGATGTGGTTACAGACTCTTCCAATCCTGGGTGCGTGACATTACTCATTTGCACAGTGTATTCCATCTCACTCCACATCTCTTCACGCTTCACCTGAGGATCGTAAATATGAATTCGGGCTTGTTCTAGCACAAGATCACGCACAACGAACATGGATGGAGTTTCGCGAACATCGCCAGTGTCTTTTTTGAAGGCATATCCGAGAATAGCAATCTTTTTGCCAGTCACAGTGTTGAACATGTTAGAAACCATTTTTTCAGAAAATCTCTTCTTCTGGTAGTCATTCATGATGATAACCTGGTTCCAATACTCTGCACATTCCTTCAACCCATATGTCTCGCAGAGGTAAACCAAGTTCAGAATGTCTTTCTGAAAGCAGGATCCACCGAATCCAATAGAGGAGTTGAGGAAACGATTACCAATACGAACATCTTTTCCAACAGCTCGTGAGATTTCAGATATGTCAGCCCCAGTAGCTTCACAAAGGGCAGATATTGAGTTAATTGAGGAGACGCGCTGAGCGAGAAAGGCGTTTGCAACCAATTTGGATAATTCAGAAGACCAAAGATTTGTCGTAAGGATCTGATCCTGTGGTACCCAGTTCGCATAAACAGACACCAAAGTTGCTGCTGCCGCTAACCCAGCTTCATTCTGTACGCCTCCAATCAAGACACGATCGGGATTCATTAAATCCGAAATAGCCGTTCCTTCGGCCAAAAACTCTGGGTTGCTCAATACTTGGAACTTCAATCCTTTTTCATTGCAATCTAGAACACGCCTAACAGCTTCAGCAGTCCGAACAGGCACGGTACTTTTCTCGACAACAATTTTGTCAGATTCTGAGACAGAAGCAATTTTACGTGCACACAGTTCACAATTTTTAATGTTAGCAGCGCGTCCAGCGCCAATACCCATTGTCTTAGTGGGGGTATTGACTGATATGAAAATTATGTCAGCTGCCTTGATTTCACTGTCTATGTCTGTAGAAAAGAAAAGATTGCGGCCACGGCATTCTTCGATAATAGCAGGGAGTCCAGGTTCGTAGATGGGAAGGTCGGAGGAGTTCCAAGCGTCGATTTGCTTTTGAGAGAGATCCACTACGCAGACACGAATCTAAAGGCGTAAAGCAAGATATAAAAAGAGCGAAAGAGAAGAGGTTTTTAGAAACATCATTCATAAAAATAGATGTCATGTGATATAAGTGGACAAAAATACATCATCAAGGCAGATATAAGTTATATAGGATTCAACGTCATTTTTCTTCGGCTTGTCTTTCTGATATGCCACTGAGAGAAATGGCCCTGTATCCATATGATCCCGAGTTCTTCCGATTCTTCCGCTGAATTAAAAAGACATAAACTATTACTCTCCCAATCATGCATACTGTGTTGCAACATCGCAAAGTCTCAGAGAAACGGTATTTCAACCAATGTTTTTACTCACCTTTGGACACTTGGCCGCAATGACAGCCATTGTAGGGCCACCGACGTAGCCGGCACCCATGCAGCAAATCTTGAGATCCCATATTTCACTCATGGTTTGGTATAAGTAGAATTGAGGAAATGTTGGTGTTGTTGGTATGTAAATGTAGCGATGGTGTATTCAAATCGAAGCACAGCAACGGTTTGTGATGTGTGTAAGTAAAAACATTACGGAGAACAGGGTAAGATCAATGGCCTAAACATGAAAGCAAAAATCGTATCTTCTCTACAGCTCGTGATCTTTTTTACAATCGATCGTAAACGGTCATATTTTCAGGTGACGTCACAATATATAGTAGTAAGTACTACTCTGTCCTAGAGAAAAACGTAGAGTTAGACTCCGAAAGTGTCCCAGAATAAGATAGAGTTCGACTCCTATTCTTGCTATTTTTGAAATGCCGAACACTATATCATTTTGGGACATTAATAACTTTTAAGAACAAGTAGGAGTAGAACTCTAGTTTATTATGGGACATTATATACTAGTAGTTTAACACAAAATATCATGACAGACCTAGATTTTAACTATAAATAACAGCCTACAA
>JALLAW010000655.1:0-11849 GCA_036939535.1 Cyclotella kingstonii | reverse complement strand
TAGTCATAACTAGTATTAACTACCATTTACTCTATGAGACTAGGCTTTTCCAACGGCGTCGTCGTATTTGCTTGTCAGACACAGAGGAGGATGGAAATCTTCTTGCACTCATAACCCTGGAATCAAGTGTACCTTCATTAGACTACTCGAACCAACCCGAGGAAGTCATCAATATTTATAACATAGATGCGTCATTAGAACGACAGGATACCATGGTGGCAGAGAAGGACGCGAGTAAGACGGCGGCATCAATACAAGACACCGGAAGGACCAAGATTCTGGCACAACAGAGTGAGAACCCGTCTAATAGGATAACGGGCAGCGACATCGGGTCTCGTGAGACAGAGAGAGAGAGAGGTTAGAGAAGAGAAGTGAACAGCAAAAAGTGATAGAGATTTCGGCGGAAGCAGCCGTGCCACTAGAAAACCCACTAGGAGTTTTTAGTGAAGCAAAGAGTGCACGGTCATTGGTAGAGACGGATAGCGAAAAGGAGTTGACAGAAGCAAGTACTAAAAAGGGATCGGAGAAAAAGAGCACAGATGATGAGGATCCCGCCAGGTCTCGACCCCAAACATTCATTGATCGGGCTTGGGAGATGGAGGAAGTCTGAATCAATCCAAATCGACAGAGCGATGAGAATGTCATACATGACCGTGAGCCCGCCACGGAAACAGCGGCAGTTATAATTAGCACGGTAGTACAAATGTCTGAAGCTGAAACCAGAGAGGTCAAGGCTGACAAATAGGAGCATCGCTGGTTAGGTTGTTGGTAGGTGGCCAACAGATGATGGAGGCAGGTGGTACTCTTGAGGCTATAATAGGGGTGAGCCGGGGAAAGGAAAAGACTGGGGTCAAGATTCAAGCAGAACAAGATGAAAAGTCGACGACATCAGCTAAGGAGATTCAGAAAATAGTAGACTAAAGGAAGGAGGAAGCGGTTATGTCAACGATAGCCTCTCAGACGATGGAAACAGATCCAACTGCCAAATCACCCATAACACGGCCCAAGATGGTACGAGGAGTTTACCCCCGACGCTGACTGTGATTTAGTCTGAGGTATCATTAGGAACAAAGAGCTACGACCAAAATGGCAGAAGTTGCGAAACTGTATCCGGCGCTTCACGCTAAGGAAGCTGATGGACAATCAATATCGTCACTGGAGTCATGGTTGGACAAGTATGACTCAGAGTCGGATTACAAAAGAAGAGACGTGGTATTCCATATCGACGACGTCTACAGTTGTCAATTCATCGAACATGAGCAGTATGTCAAGGAGTATGAAGACCCTGAGGCATTAAAAGCAGAAGCAGAGGAAAGGAAGAGGTGGATTAAGGCGGAAAAAGCAGCAGATGGAGAGAACACCAGCAGCATGTCTTTCTGTGTTTATTATATGTCATCTACGCCATCGACGCGTCGAGGCATTTGCCAGCTTTGCTGAAGAGCACTATGCGTTTCCGCCCCAATGCGGAACTGCTGCTGAGGCAGCAGCCAAAAAGACGTTGGTCTACCAAGATTGTATAAATAGTTTTTGTAGTGGTGATAAACTAAGTTATTATTATTAAATGACACTGAGATTGTAGAAATACTCAGAACCTACCTTTCTCCAAGCGGTTTTGTCATTTTGGTGGTGGTAATTTACTAAGCAATTATAACATGTTTGATTATCCTGCCATCGAAGGAAACAAGCAGATGCTGGTTCTCATACATTGTGTACATCTATTTTCTCTCAACACGTGTTTTTCACTAAAATTTCGGTTGACATTTGTAGTGGCAAATACAATTTAAACAAAGCTTGTTAGAGAACATGATGCGCTTCCTCCCCACAAATATTATTATCCTCATTTTCCTAGTTCCTCAGTCAAGTACACAGTCTGATGAATACTAAAATCTTGTACCAATGAAGTCACAGTGACAGATATTGTTCGTCAATAGATTTCTATTTTCAAAGTATTTATTGATTCTTTAGAAAGTTTGCCAATTCACTATATTTTGTTTATACAGTGTATATATCTACATGTGAATGTGAAGTTGTGAAACATTTAAAGGAGATCACAAAAGTGATAGGCAAAATGGGGGGGGGGGTCTCCCTGTCATGATAATACCAACAATACTTATGGATGATACACATTTATGTCTTACCCTCTAATAGCCAGAACACTTGTGCTTGCTATGAGCAGCAAGTCAGTCAATCCTCTTTTCACTTTCCATCTGTCATATATTCCCTTCCAAATCATTCCTACTTCTATTTGATCTATGTCCTATCCTACAAAGAAACTATATCATATGAATACTTACTCATAAATGAATTTAAGCCCTCAAAGAGAGTGCATTGTGAGGCCACTTTATCCATATATTCTACTACCATTAGCAAGAATAACCATTCAGGGATCGCAACTCAACTCAAGTTGAAACACTTGTTTCATAAGATGGAAGAATCCAACCACTGTGAGCAATAGTGGAATATGAAACACGCAACAAAGATGGTCCATCATTCTTGTGTGTCTTGTTATCATTAAATCACTAGCAACCCTATTGAACCTAAGGACGCAGATGGTGGCAATGTACTTCCAGTGAGAAGCCTCTCAGATAATTTAGAAAGCTACAACAAACAATAAAATAATGTTTTGAGATAGATTTACTGATAATCTCTGATACACGATTGGATTTATTTCATTAAATGCTAAGAAACGTATAGAAAAATTCTGATCATCTTCACTAGTTTGACTAGAGATAACAACATGAAAAAATACACTCTTTTCTCTCCTTCCAAAATCGCATTTTTAACTAACATAAAAGCAATGTCATAGGCATTAGGCATGTACGCAGTAACTTCAGCGATAGACTTAAGATGTGATGATCAAATATTGCTAGATATATTAGGCTATGGATGAAAGCACAACATCCTAGGTATTGACAATTGTATTTATAGTGTCTACTTATTTGTATGTCTTACATACAATCCTTTTTTTAAGAAATTCATGGAAATCCATGACCTTCATTTCCAAGACTTTAGAGAAGACTAAGGAAGTTGGGAGAAGATCTATGAGTTTCCATTTTGCATCTACATGAGAGCTCAGACCTCATAATGGAAAACTGAAAAGTTCTCTTACATATTGTTTGAAATCATTTTTGTTTATAATCATTAGTTTCTTACGCTTATAAAAAAATCTAATTTGAACCCAATAAAGATTTTACTACCTCACGTCTACAACTTACAGCCCCCTATCAATCCTTGCTAGGGTATGCCCTTCAAAGATTCATGACAGTACCTAAACTTTGTATCCAGATTGAATAACATGCTTCCTCAGTTCAAAGACGAAATTCTGTTGTTAAATACTCCTTCTGGAGTGCATTCTGAAACAGACACTAAACTCAACATATCCTGAATTGATCACCAAGATTTGCTCACCTTGATATTTAATATAAATTAATTTCCAGCTGCACAAACCTTTCAAGGAGCTCACAGCATTTACATAAAATAAACTTCAAATTTTTTTACTACAAGATCACAAGCAAGAAGAAACATGGCAGACTACAACGTTGACTATCCTGTTGCTGCAGACCCAATGGCTACCACTTTGGCACAACGGTCACTCAACAACAACAACTAAATGACTTCGTTGTCCTAGAAGTCAACCATATTCAACGCTTGGCTGATCACACCATTTCCACTTCTACAATGAACCCTAAGTCAGGCACTGCCAATAATGACGATGGATCTGCCGTCATGTTTGTTGCCTCACCTGTGACCTATGATGTGGATGATCTTCTTGATTACACAACAAAGAAAGGTATTGAGCTATACAATCAAGGGGCAAAGACTCTGACCACTCCCTTCACCATGAAATCATATGTCACTGTTGTATTCCTCAAATCTGTCAGACAGCGGTGCCTTGAAATAGGATAAAGTGAAGGGGAAATGGCAATTACAAAGTTCAAAACAAAGAAGGTCAAGAGATCGATCTCATTGAAAATTATGGATTCATTTACTCGCAACCTTCAAAGCTTGCTGTGAAGTTTTTGTGAAAGAGGGAGGTCAGTTGTTTCAGACATGGACATGTGAAAATAATTGAATGACGGCCATCTGCCTCAATGACACACGCACCAAAGAGGCCTCAGCACGCCTCATGCCTTACAAGAGTGAATACACCGTTGATGTAGAAGAATATACTCCACTTATGCTTAAAGTCATCATGCGTCTGGTCACCATGGACTCTAGAGCAACCACTGAAGCTATCAGAACACCTCGGAGAACTACCTACCTTTACTGCCACAGTAAAAGGAGACATAGAAAAATTACACCCAGTTTCACCTATACTTCACTCAACTCGAGGCCAGAGAAGAGACCATTAATGATCCCATTGGCATCCTCTTTGATGCACATCATCATGTACCCTGCCAAGCATTCTAACAGGGAATTATCCACAAGCATGACGATTGGTTAGACAATGCCTTATCAGACCTTATGCATAAAAACTTATGATAATGGTAAAAGGTACACCAATCTAAAGAAGGAAATGAAGGGAGTACCATCCCAAGAGGAAAACAGATCATTGCTATATCTAGTGAGCTTGAAAAGCTCAGAGGCCAGCTGAAGCCGTATCCTGCCTTAGAAGAAGCTATACTTAATGTAAATCTGATGAGAAAAGAGGAAGAAAAATAAAAAGAACAAAAAGGAATAACATGAGCAGAAGAATGATAAAGCATGGAAGAAAACTACTCCAAAAGAAGAAGAAGCCAAAACAAAATAGTTAGGCAAGATAACTCATCATTGGTGTATCCACCATATGGCCTGGACTCCCCATGATTCTAAGGAATGCAGTTCAGGGCAAGCCCAAGCCAAAGATTCAACACCAAAACCGGTTGATAGCGCCCCTGTCCAATTGGTGGCCAACTCAGCATATGGCTCACTCATTGACATCATGATGAGACGTGCTGATGATGAATGACTCCTCTCTTAGGTGTGGTTGATTGTTGCATGGGCAATGTCAGCCGCAGCCGAGACCCCTAACATCCACTCCCACACTTACCTCACTTACCTCCTCTTTGCACCGACTATTCAACATGGTAAAAGACACTTGCATGAGCCACCACATGCTAACTTATGCCAAAAGAAAGGCGCAAGAATGCACACTTAAAACTCTGCTACACACTTACCATCATCACCTCTTTCAGCAATTCAAGTTTCATTAGAAAGTAAAGTCCACAAACATGTTAGTGAATAAAATACATTGTGGTTTATCAGACATACTTACCTTTCATTGCCACCATGCATTTCGACACTGATTCTTTCAAAGTTGGAGTTGACAACCATGCATCATGATGGATGTCTAATCATAGCTATCACTTTGAAAATCTAATCTTATTGGACTCAAAGGGAGAAGTGGAAGGTATTAACCAACGTTTGAAAATAAAAAGGAATGGAAATTTCATCTTTCAGTTAGATGATGAATAAGGACAGGTGCACAATATAAACATTTCAAACAGTCTTTATGTACCTGGTTTGCACTCTTGTCTTCTCTCTCCTCACCACTGGGCTCAAGAAGCTCAAGACCACTATACTCATCCTCATGACATCAGGGTGGAGAATTTTTCACCCACTGGGTATTGATATGTAATCAGCAAAATATAAAAAATTATCACAGATACAAAAAATACACCCATTTTTTGCTACTTCTTCTGCCCTCAGATCAGAAGTGCTGAGGTAGCAGGCCTGAGTACATGAAGAGAGAGAGCATTCAAATACTCATCCTGACTCTAAGATGTTTGTGGAGAATGAAAACTTTCATGTTAGCGCAGGTAAAGATCAAAATAGATATGAAACAAGACATGATGGACCTTTTACCTTCAATCCTACCCCATCATCTGATGAAAATGATTTACATCATAGACCTGCTAGAGATGACAATGCAGAGTTCATGCGATGGCATTACTGTTTAGGTCACCAATCAATCAAGAGATGAAAGAAATTTCAAAAAGAGGTGATAATACAACAAAATTCAAGCATTTAACTGCCACAAAATGAGTAGGCTGCATTATTGGACTCATGACCAAGAGCCTTGGGGAAACAAACCACAGAATAATGAAGCAACTCATTAACTGTTTTAAAGCCACAAGGCCAGATGAGTGTGTCTCCATCAACCAACTCATCTCAACTCAAATAGGATTTCTTGTCAAGCCAAAGGTATACTTACCAAGTGCCGCTACACTGCTGCCAACATTTTTGTCAAGCATTTTTCCTGTTTCCTCTATGGATGACCTTAGCTCTGAATCAACCATTACTGCCAAGAATACTTTTGAGAGGTTTGCAGCAGAAAATCTTGTTTGATTCCACCAGAATCACTGTGATAATGGCAGGTTTGCAGACAATGTATTCATTAGAGACTGTGAGCAAAAGTGGCAGCAAGTTAGCTTTTGTGAGTCAATGCCCGCTTCCTAAATAGAATTTCTGAAAGAGCAATTCGAGACATTCAAGACAACGGGATAAAAAAGCTTATTTATGTGGAAGAACGTTGGCCAGCAATCATTCATCTCTGTAGTAAGGCCACATTGAAAAAGTACCTGCCAAAGTGTCAGAACATCTACATGTCATCATAGACGCTCCACGTATTGATCTAGACTTCAACTGTAGGTCTATAAAAGTAG
The DNA here is from genome assembly GCA_036939535.1 of Cyclotella kingstonii. Classification (NCBI taxonomy): domain Eukaryota; phylum Bacillariophyta; class Thalassiosirophyceae; order Thalassiosirales; family Thalassiosiraceae; genus Cyclotella; species Cyclotella kingstonii. The sequence goes on along the minus strand of JALLAW010000655.1, from coordinate 5,205 downwards.
GGAAATTGAACTACGTAGTACAAACCACACGTCCAGATATTATGATGCTACTAATCAGATAGCAAATTACTTTGCTGACACTAGGAAGCCACATGATGAGGCAAAAATATATCTTGTGAGGTATTTGAACGATACTCGCAACCTAAGAGTTCGCTTCAAGCCTGATCCAGAGAAAGGCTTTTATTGCTACTGTGATGTAGATTTCTCAGGAATTTGTTTCTCACCTACTAATCCTAGCACTGCTACACCTAGGAATGGTTGGGTCATTATGCTTCCTGGATCTCCAATTATTTGAGCCTCCAAACTTCAATCCCAAATCGCTCTTCGTAGTGCTGAGGCTGATTAGATAGCAATGTCTATAGCCCTTCATGATGTCATATCAGTCATGGAACTAGATTATAAGATGGGGGCTTCTCTATGGAACCTACAGTGTACTGCAAAGTATTTTGTGGCGCTCTTGAACTTTAGAAACTAGCAAATTATGTCCCTACACAAAACACATCAATTTTTGCTACCATCATTTCAGAGAACATGTAGGGAAGGGAAAAATCAAAGTATTTCCAGCAGATGCTACTGAGAAAATTGCTGATACACTTAATAAAGCCCTTCCCGCAAACATTTTTGTGAAGGATATGAAGCCTCTATGTGGCATGTAACCAGTCCAAGCTACCATTGAGAGGGAGTGTTAGATATACCAGGCTATGAAAGTACAACATTCTAGATATTCATAATGGTTCTTATACTGTCTACAAGTGTTTGTATGTGTTCCATACCATACTACATCTTTAAGAAATCCATGGTAATCCAGAGAAATCCATGCTGTTCTTCCAAGACTTTAGAGAAAACTAAGGAAAATGAGAGAGGATCTATGAGTTTCTATTTTACATCTACATTAGAGCTCAGACCCAATAACGGAAGACTGCAGAGCTCACTTACATATTGTTTGAAATCATTGTTGTTTAGAATAAATTGTTTCTTTTGATAATCAAATTAAACAAAATTAAATTGAACCCAAAAGTGATTTTACTACCTTGAGTCTACAACTTACAGCCCCCTGTCAATCCTTGCTAGGCAGAGTGCCCTTTGCAGATTGAAGACAGTACCTAGACCATCCAGATTAAGTAACAAGTATGGATGAGAAGCTAATATAAACTTCAACTGGGAAGTAGTAAATGATGGAATAAATGCTCATGTGTCTCTCTCACAATGAAGACAACATCTGATAATGGACAACATGAAAGTTAACATGCTGCAAGTGATATGTTCATTGAAGTTGATGAGGTAGTGCTTTTGATCCCAGTAGTAGAACCTTTTTTATGTGTAAAGAGGCATGAAAACTTTGACAGAAATAGCCATCTTTGATCATTATAACAAAGTTGTTGAATAGCTGAATGGAACTTTTATCATGTAGCAAAATACATTCATTGCATCAAAGATAGGTAAAAGAAAAACATCATATCAAGTAGTTCAACATGAGGTGTCATCATCAAAAACAAGCAATTAATTTGATGAATATACTTTATGTATTCTAAATTTTAGCTGAGTTCTAAGTTCTACAATGCAAAGAGGATGAAGCATTTGAGGTAGAAAACAAACAGTTGAAGAGATATGGCATGCAGCTGATTGGTAAGGTTTTGATGGTGGTGATAATAGAAATGTTTTGTGTAAGGAAATGCAAATATCTCTTAAAATGGTAAGAGAATTCCATCAGCTCCATCAGAATTTTGGAAGAAGAATGTAGTTAGATGAGTTTACAAGTGTCTGATACGCATACATTTTCATCACCCAATTTATCTGTCATGTTTCACTGAAACGAAAAGTGAAGTTATCGTTCATGAGGTCCTAATCATCGTAAATTCGTCCATATTCTGGCACATGGGACGAAAATGATGCTGTTTTAATCAACACTTGAAACTTTTTCTCCTATAAAAGACAACAGAAAACACAAGTAGTGAGAAGAGACGCAGTGATACTTGTACATGACGCAGTTAAAATCAGCTATTGGAGCTGTTATTAATTAACGTAGCTAAAGGCAAAGCATTTAAATATTTTGTCACCAACAGAGTAAGGAAACTTATTTTGCACACAAAGCTACATTGAAGTCTTCACTCTAGTTAAATACGATCACTCAGAAAACTCCCGAATAGTTTGATTTGCATTGCTGTGAAAAACATTCAACTCATACTCATCTACAGTCTCAGTATCAACAATCAAAATGTCATCATCCATTCTGCCATAGGCATCATTCACTCCTGTATTTTGCTGTTGCTCTTCTTCCAGCAGCAAATCATTACCCTCCAATGCAGCTCCATACCATTCCCAATACTCCATAATTGTCATACTGTAATCCTCTTCCCACTTTCGACAGTCATCATATTGAAACTCAGTCCAAGATTCAGAAAAAAGTTCAACAGGCTTGCTATGACGAATGCAATGTTCGGGCGGAGATTGACCTTGGAAGGGAGGGATAGCATTACTCCCACTCTCATTATCGCCCTTATTTGTTAGAATGGCGCATGAAGAATAAATGGCGCAACTCTCATCTTGTTGACAGCTAGTGTTTGGGTTGTCATAAAAGCAGCACATGTGAGCAGTGCAAACATCTTGACAAGATGATCCTTCATTGTAGCAAGCATTATCCACATCTTCTTTTGTTATGCCTCCAGAAGTTGTGATAATACTATTGTCAAAGGTATTCAAAGAAGAACTTGGTTCTTTAATTATTTCTGCACTTGACTCATCATTCTCCATTTGATACCCATCACTTTTTCCAGTACTTGATCCATCTACGCCTAAAGGAACATTTGTTCTGTTTCCACTAATATCGAAAAAATTCGATTCATCCTCATTAAAAGACTCGGTATCTACAATCAAATTATCGTCATCCATCCTACCATAGGCATCATTATCTACTCCTTGCACCTGCTCTTCTTCTTTTCCCTGAAAACTACTCGCCTCTAATGCAGCTCCATACCATGCCCAATACTCTACAATTGCCATACTATAATCTTCCTCCCATTTCCTGCAATCATCATATTGGCCATCAAACCAATCTTTCGTAAAAACTTCCACAGGCTTACTATGACGAATACAGTGTTCAGGAGGGGCTTGACCTCGGAAGGGAGGTACACTATCCCCATCATTGCTGGTGGCACTGAGAATAATGCAAGAATTATAAACACTGCAACTCTCATTCTCTTGACAGCTAGTTACTGGGTCATCATCAAAGCAGCACATATGAGAGGCACAAATACCTCGACATGTTTCCCTGTCTTGTAGGGAAGAACTCCGACAGGCAATATCAACTTCTTCCTTCGTCACTACTCCTTCAAAAAGAGCAGCATCCATGCCATTTTCATTCGATCCAGTGCTGTCAAGTTCTCCCTCGTCACTAGTTGTAAAACTTGATCCATGATTTCCAAAGGAGCCAATGTGCTCACTATTTGCGCCAGCCATCTCCTCCACTGTCTCTGGTTCTAGGGTAACACCGTGACCAACAGCTGTATCCCAATCTGGAAGCGGTGGAACACTCATTTGAGAAGAGTTACCGCTGGTAGGCGAAACTTCATCCTTCGTTCCAACTCCCTCCACCAATAGAATGGAGCACCCTGCGTAAATAGCGCACATTTTTTCTTCGTCATCCCGACAACTGTACGTGTCTGTTTCATTGACAACACAACAAATATGATTGTGGCAGAGACGTTGACACATGTACCTCCCGGATGAAGTTTCCATCGAGGATGACTCACATACTTGAGTCACATTTTCTGCCATGGCCAGAAAATCTTGAGAGGAGGATCGACTCATCTCTGTCACCTTCTCGGGCATGCGGGAACCAATGAGTGCTCCACTCATCATGACAATTGCGAGAACAAATAGTACGAAAAGGCATCGCTTTAGGCTGCGCTCTCCTGGACGATAATGTCCTCGGTAGATTGAGTATCTATCATCATCGACAAAGGATGCTCCTTTAGTGGACCTGTGTGGGACAGTATCTCCAAATCCTACCCAATGCTCAAGTGCGTTTGTGTTTCTATTGACAGGATTTGAGAGAGAAGAATGGTTTTCTTGATGAATTTTAGCGAGATTAGTCTCAGTATTTTCGTGAGTAGTAAAGCGATGATGAATCCTCTGTTCAGAGGAGTTGGTGTTGGCCCATAATTGTTCGAAGGACCTAATGGAATCTCTGTTTGGTAAAATAGAACTGATAAAGGAGTTATCTTTGCCACTCATTTGTCTACCACTTGCTTGAGCTCGTTGTATGACAGAAATGCCTCGAAGGTCATACTGATTGTAGTTACAGTTGTTAGGGGGGTCATTGTGTTTGTGAGCCTGATCCATGTCAACAGCAGCAGCAACAGTGGTATCATTGTTATAGCTGTGCTCTTGTGAACAATCAGTGATGGTTTCAATGTCCTTCATAATAGTACCTTGTGGTTCCTGAGAGGGATCTTCTTCGTCACCGTCAATAGCCGCGAGATCCTGATCTATAGTGATGGCTATGGATTCTTGGTTGGCCGCATTGAGTTGTCTGTTCATTGCCACTTCGCTCTTTCTCTCGCTGTCACTTGGACTAGTCAAATTCCAATTCACATGCCGACCTCCTTGATGATGTCTCGTCCTCAACCATCGGCTTGGCTCGCCGCTTCGTTTCGTTGCTTGATTCCTGTTGAGCCGGTGCCAAAAGCCCCGTTCGGAAACGGGGCTGCCAGATGGTTCGACATGAGAGTCCTCATCGGGCTCCGTTTCTGTTTCGTAAGTATTATCATTCTCTTTCGTAAGTGCGCTTTCGGCAGTGACCACTCGAGAGGTGCTGCTTAGGTCGTTGCACGAGGATGACATGGTCCAACTGGTGCAATAAGAGTTGATCCTACCACGCAACCTGCAGTTCCTTCCGTCGACCTCTGCTGCAATATCTTTCGCCTCACTTTAAAGGAGAGAGAGAATAAACTAGAAGTAGGTAGTTTTATTTTAGGTCGATAGGGAGAAAAGAATTTTTGGTCGTTTCCTACCAAAAAGTAGGATGTAAGTGAGCAGTCGGATCTGACATTTCAAGGATATGAATATGTACCTCTCTTGTGCTTTGCTTGGACAAAAAATCTGAAAATTATATCATAAGGGGCAGGTTACACATGTCTCTGACACACAAGAATGACATACCCTAAGTAGAATTATTACTTTGACATGTGTCACTGACATGTCGGC
>JALLAW010000654.1:0-11859 GCA_036939535.1 Cyclotella kingstonii | reverse complement strand
ACGTTTTTTTGGTCAGATCTGGCCCATAAGTGGTGCACTTAGAACGAATCTTAGAGTATGGTGTGCGAAGAATTCATTAGATTTTTGTATCGTCGATCATGTGAGAATCTTATCATATGTGGGATAATGAAGTGTTGTCAAAGATTGAACATTTGGGATGATAGTGTTGTCTGAGGCATGTTTGATGGAATTCTTTGCATACCCACCTCTGAGTTGCGTACTTGTTGTAAAAACCTAGTCTTATGGAGTAAATGGTGGTTACTACTAGTTAAAGCTACTTACACAAGACGAGGGGAAGAGAGGACAGAGAGACAATGGTGTCCGACACGTGGTATCAGATGGTGTCGTGACACGCATGTGTTGGGAGGAACAATGGTGTCATCAAGTCGACATTCGTACGATACAAGAGGACGTCAGGACAAAAGGATGAGGACCATGGCCCATAGTGCTGGTCATCAACGCACTCCTGTCACCGAGTTGTCGGGAAAGTAAGAGGAGCCACGGAGGCAACGAGTAGCCCATGCAAATTTAGAACCTTGATATGGTTTTGTGAGAACATCGGCGATCATAAACTGTGTGCGAAGGTACCGTAAGTGAGGTCAGACGAGTTAATGAGATCTTGGATGTAGGTGATGAGGGCGTGGATGTGTCGATTGCTTTGTTTGCCAGGGTCTGTCATTAGGAGTGTGATTGCAGATGTGTTGTCTTGGTACATGACTGGAGGATGGAGGTTATAGCCTTGAGCATATAGGAATTGTTGGAGACTTTAACTCTGTCATCATCATCAGATGCAGCAATGATTTGTGCGATTGTTGATCTTTTAGCAGCAATTGTTTCTTTTTTACTTGTTGTTATAACAGGTGTGTTGCCCAAAATATCGCTCAGCCAGAGCGACCATTTCCATTAAAATGGCATGAAAATGCAGAGTTGATGTATGCATGTATTGCTTGAAAGGGAGAGTCGTCGAGAATGCGTTGTTTATGTTTGGACCACAAGAGATAACCAAGTTATGTTCTAGGGCCAGTTCGTCATGGGTGGTCAGTGATTTTACACGAGTGCAGAGCTGTTGCACTGCAACTGTAATATCAGGGCGGGCCCGCTTACAGAGGAAAAGTAGTTTCGCGGTGGTAGTGTGGAAGAGTTTAAGATCGAAAGTGGAAGCGGTAGGTAAAGGGATGCGGAAGCTGGGGTATGATGAAGCTTAATGGTTTACCATAAAAGCCAGTGAGGTTGTCGATGTAGTGGGATATATCAATTATGATGGAAGAGTTAGATATATGGAGCACCATTGCTACAGCTGTATGTTTTGTCAAATCGACAAAACCTTCTATTAATAACTGGGAGATATTTACTCAATTGTTCTGGTAACCTGTTCAACTTTGACGAAAAGAAGACGTAAATTTACATTAAAAAGACGAAAACAACGGTAGGAATCGTCAAAAACATATGCTATCTCTGACAATTCGACAAAAATGCACCGCAGTTCAATTTTAAATAACAAAAAAATGGACCGAAGTATTGTCGAATTTTTACCTCGATCTGATTCAAGCTTCGTGTAGTTTCATCATTTGTAACCATGTTTCTATCCGACTAGGGTGCTACACATATCCTCCATTTCGACCAGTTGAGGTAGGATTAGACTCTGACTTCGGATTAGCGATCTAATTTTTACCACGTTTTTTTGGTCAGATCTGGCCCATAAGTGGTGCACTTAGAACGAATCTTAGAAAGAGAATGTCATCTAGATATATTGCGAGGGTTAGTTGCGTGTGGATGACTTGTTTGTTGAAGACGCAAGGGTCGATGTCGTTTCTAACAGATCCACGTTGCAGCAGAAAGGAGGAATGGATGTGTACCATAATATAGCGCCTACCGACCTTATAAAGCCATGTTAAGTTTGACCACCACACCTCCAGCTGGAGTGAGGTATTGGGAGAGTAAAGGGAAGAAGCGCAAGAGAAGTGCGGTGATATCTATGTTCATAAATGAGGCATTTGGGTCATTTTGAGCAGTGAAGATGGCGTTGAGATGTGCCTCTCCTATGTTGAAGACACGGAGGAGTCGCTGTTCTGTTGTAACTAGTTTTAGGATGGTGAAACAGAATGGAGGGAGGCAGTGGGGGCACTGGTGCTAGAAAGCATGTTGGCACTATCTTGACAGCGGCCATCACCTTTCAAGTGAGCGTTTCGTTTTTCAAAATTTCATTTAGCATCAAACTTTTCTTTGAGGAATATGAATAAGTTTACGATTTTTTTCGTTGAGTTCTGTTCAGATGACTAATGTGAACAGGAGTGCAGGATTCTTTTTCGAAGAGTAGCTTGTAGCATACTTTTTATCCGTGTGAAGCGTAGACTTTAATGGCTTTTTTCGGACCGATATTTTTATGTAAGAGGCCAAGGAATTCAGTAGGAGGTTTAATTGTTCATCCACTACGTGTTGTGACGACTGGTGTGGTTGTTGTAGTAGTGACTGGGTGCAGTGGGTCAGCGGTAGGTAGGGACACTTCTGTAGTTGGCAGGAGGGTTGTGATAGGATTCGTAGGTAGGGGCACTCCTGCACTTAGTAGAGGGTTTGTGTCAATGATGGTTGGTGATGGGTCATCACATGCATTAGGGGTTGTGTTGATGAGGAGCCATCGCAGGGTTGTTGAGGAGGTTCAGCATTAGCAGGGATGGGTGATGGGTCATCTAAAGGTTGGAGATGAGGTCTATATTCAGTAGGTATGTGGGCTGGAGGGAAAGTATTCAGATCAGTAGGTGTTGTTAGGCGTGGCGGTGGTGGTGTATTGATGGTGATGTGATGTTTATTGCTGCTGCTGAGAGAATTGAGGGCAGAAATAACAGCAGATGATGTGGGGAGATGGGTCCAGATGGAGCGTCCATGTTTAAATTACCAGTAGGGTCAAGTGCGATGCAAGGAGAAGTACATGGTGTGAGGACACAGATGATAGTTGGACCAGTGGATACTTAACAATGGTCTCCGAATTTAAGGGAGAAGTCATTGTGAGGTATTTTTGGCCGGTGAAGCGAAAACGTGGGGATGTGCCATCAATAAGGCTGAAGGTATGGCGTGAGTTCAGTCGGATGACTGAATATGCAACAAGGTTAAAAGGGAGGGTCGATGATGTACCTCTAGTGATCCTCTTTCAAGATAATGATATGTTCTCATCCTTGACATTGATATGACTGTCATCATCTGTCATTAATGGAAGAAACTTTGTTTCATGTAGAAATCATTAACTAGTGAATAGAAAGCAGCAGTGAACCATCTCACTCTGTCTGTAAGTCACTTCTCTAACATCTACACATTTTGTAATGGTAATTAAGATGTGTATTACTTGAGGAAATAATCTTGAAGTTCGTCCAGAATTGATTGGCATTATTAAAGTTGATTTTCTGGAAGAAATCTTCATTGAAAGTGATAATGTTGCAAAGATGTTTTTACACAGCTTCTAATGACACCCAAGTTACCCTTTCAAAATGATGAAGGCCACCATCAAATGATGGCTTATTAGCTATCATGGATGTCATTCATAACATGAATGCTTTTTCTACGTCTTCTCCACAAAAATGTTCGCAGAACGCAAAATTGAGCTCATGGACAAATCTGACGAGCATCAAAGTAAGGAAGAAGATAAGAGAACAAGACCTTTTATTCACTAAGTAGGAGAAGATCCGTGGTAGTACTTCAAAAATTTGGAGAGAGTTACAGTAAGAAACAAATGATGTATTGCATGAAGAAGAGCAGAATGATATTTATGCTTTACTCATGAAAAAACTGTCAGAGGTGAAATAAACCTTGTTTAGTCATTTCAATTTTAATGATATTATAATTATCATCAATCATATTAGCAAATTATTGATCAATTGTAGATACAATGAAGTATAAGATTTTAACACTAACATGTAAGTTGACTGTAAAATTAAACAAATTATTACATAATGATGGTTCTTCGTAAATAATGTTTGCAATAGACATTGTGTTTTACCCTCCCGTAGTTCAATTGATGGACGTGCTGTCATGCTACCTTCTCCAAAATGAATTCTATCAACACCTTCTGTCACATAAAGATCTCCGTGCATAATACCAAATCGTTTTGGAGATATCAACACTATCTCTATTGCCAACATAAGCTTGATATATTTCTTACCTCTAAACGATGCATACAAACAAGATTAGAAACGAAACCCATACATGCGTCTCTCAACTTTTGACAAATATCAATCACTTGTGTTGGTACATCATACATATGCCACTTGAACTTTGAAACTTACACACTGGCTTTAACAATATTCTTATAGTGTTTAAACGAGAACTGACATTTAACTCTTAAAACAAAGAACATTTGTTTGACCACCTGTCGATTTCTTGTGTCGTACCCACTGTGCCAATGTTAATGTAGTACATTTTATGTTAACCCTTTAAAAAATAGAAGGAGCATTGCTTAGCTAGCAATAGACAAAGAATTAGATGTGAAATGTATGCCAAAAACCTGTTTAAGAGAGTAAACATTATCTTCGATTACAAAAGTATCTGTGGAAGGATTAGACGAGATTCGTTGTAGACGTCTTTGCGAAACAAGTTATCATTGTACAATGGTGTGTTATCTTTATCTACACAAATGTATGACATGATAAACCTTTGCTCATTTTCCCCTTTGATTCTTATTCTGACACATCGTTTCACGACATTATTAACCATGACAAATGACACGAAAGTCATGATCATGTTTAAACAGAACTTATTTTTCCTAAAATTCGTACATTTTTGGGGATTGCATCAAAATATCATAACAATTCGCCAATATGTAAGTAGTTTTACGTTCATAGTTCAGATCTTTTTGTCGGAATATGGTATACAATTTAGTGCATCGCCTTAATTTGTCGTAATATTTAGCTAAAATGTATGATCGTAACCTTCCATAATGTATTCATACATTTTCGTGTATATAGCAAAAGAAGTTATTAATAAGAACCGTTGAAAAGTCGAAGGGCTTCAGTTCTGTCGATTGCCAAAATGGTAGACCTAGCTTAACTGTAATTGTTTGTTACTAGCTAGTTATGGTCACCGCTAACACTGGCAAGATAGGCGCATCTTTCACAGAGTTGTTGAAAGAAGTACGCACGAGAGGTAAGAATAGTAAGTATAGTGTTGTAACGCATTCCTGTCTAGTCTGTGTAGATGGGAGCCAGAGGTTGGTAGGGGTAGCGTAATCGAGTAAGCGTCATAAGGACCAGAAAAAGCGGCATCCTTGGAGGAGTTTTGTGAAGACATCCACGAGCATTAGTTTGGTGCGCACAAAGAACGTTTGAAATCTGAATTTGAGAAGGATTGGATAATGTTTGCAATGCGTGCATGGATGTGGTGGTTGGTTTGTTTACTGGGGCCAGTAGTCATGAGGGTGATTGTAGAGGTATTATCTTGAAAGATTTGCGCTGGCTCTAATAAGTTTCCTGTGCAAGTACAAACCCATTGAGGCGTTGAACAGGAGAGATGTCATCAGAGGCTGCAACGAGTTCTGCAGTTGTAGATTCTTTGCAGTGAGGAGTTGTGTTCTGCTGATGGTAGCCATTGGGGTGTTGCTGAGCAGGAGGACAGATCTGGAACGACTTTTCCCATCTGGATGGCAGGAGAATGAAGCATCGTAAGAGGCTCTTACATGCGTGAAAGAGTCAAAAATGTGGAGTTTGGTAGAGGTGTGAGATTAACAGCTAAGCATGCAATCAAGAGCATATACATGGGAGATTGAGTGAAAAATGTGATGCCTGGGCTGCCACGTCTACAAAGGGAAAGGAGTTTGACAACAGGAGAGAGAAACAGTTGTTGATCAAGGGCAAGGAGGCTGGAGGTGCCGTCATCAAAGAATGTTGGAGCTGCTGGTGTGGTGTAGAATGGATGGTTAGGGTAGCCATAATTGGAGATAAGGTCAAGGATGTAGTTTGGAGAGTTCAATGTGAGTGGGCGGAAGGTGATCAACATGCCAAGTTAGGAGAATGATGGGCCAAGTTTTGCTTGTATGCCTTTGTATTGGAGGGTGACGATGTGTTGAATGTAGGCAAGGTTAGAGGTATGGGTGGAGGTGCAGAGGAGGTCATCAACAAAAAGCAAAAGAGTGAGTTGATAGCCGTTGATTTGTTTGTTGAAGACATAAGGGTAATAGAAGTTTTGTGTGAAGTTACGGGACAGGAAGAAAGTAGAGATTGTGTCATAACAGAGGAAGGCACTCTGAATGAGGCTATAAAGGGCTTTGAAGAGTTCAGCAACCATAGAACCGGTGGAAGGAAGGAAAGTAGTGAATTGGAGAAACCAAGTGATAATGAGATGTATGATGTCATGTGGAAGATAGATATAGATGTGGTCATCTGCTTCCATTGGGACATGTACATAGGCACTGACTATATTGAGGATGCAGGCTTTGCGGTGCTATGCAGCAGCAATTTTGAGTGTGGAAAAGACGGAGTCAAGGTCAGCTGTAGAAGCAATGGAATTACAGGGAATTGAGGAGTACAATTGTGTGCTTCAATCACCAACAAGGCGTGCCTTGAGTTTATCGAAGGTTCAATTAGCGAAGTATTAGGCTTTCAAGAAGAGAAAAGAGCAGAGGATTAATTTGCGTTGTTGAGATGTGAGGGAGGTGAGATGAACGAGGATGATAGTTTTTGTATTGATGAGGAGTTGTTGTACCTCCTTTTTGCATGCAGTGGTGGCGGCATTGCTAAAAAAGACATGGCTTTCTTTAAACTGAGATTAGAAGGGCAATATCAGCATATGAGGAGAATCAGGATGGGGGGCGAATATTTTGTGTGCTGCATCTAAGGTTGGCATTCGTCGTGATCTTAGTATTTTTGGTAGCAGATTAGGATTGGCTTGTAGCGGTAGTTGTTGCTAGGTGGGGTGGGGTGGTGACTGGAGGGATTTCAGGTGGAGAAGGTGTCACTCCTGTAATTGGTGATTGTAGTGCTGTGGGCCGTTCTGTGTTTGATGATGTAGTGGGTGTGAGCACTCCTGTTGTTGGAGGTATAGAAGGTATTGGAGCTAAGAGTTGGTGGGGTGTATGTGGATAGTGAGGAGCTGGGTACAAATCATGTATGTGAGGAGTGTTGGTTAGGTATAGTCTCTAGGGGCGGCAGTGGTTGGAGGATAGAGTCAAAGTCTGTCATGAATTGAGAAGTGGGGCCGACTTTGGAGTTGATGTGTGAGATAACAGCATCAGTGATTTGCAGTTTAGTCCATCATGTGCATCTATTGTGCGACATAGATTGGATATACTATTGGCATTTGAGATGGGGTATAGGGTGATGCAGGTTGGATGCAGGGAGTGAAGACACAGTTGTTGCATGTGTTGGTTGAGGTAACTTCACAGTAGGCACCAATTTTGAGTGCGAACTCAAGAGGAGTGATGTGCCTGGTGCCAGTGAAACTGGCAGGCAGGACAACTGCCGTCAACAAGGCTGGAGGTGAGCTGATGATTGAGGCGAGATACAGCATAGAAGTATAGGTCTTCAGCCATAGTAATGGGGAGTTTGAAACTTAGATGGAGATCGAGCCGAGTACCAATTCTTTTAATCTACTGATACAGATGTCAAGTTTAGGAGTGTGGTTGCCAGTAATGCCACAGTCAATCTCAACACCAGGGAAGGAATGTGTGAGGGAGGAGAAAGCAGAAGAAGGTTCAACATGGATGAGAAAAGAACCAGAACCTTTGCTGCGTAGGATAGATAAGTGATGGTGGAGAGCCTTACCTAGTGAAGTTTTATTTTCATTTGGGGTGGGTGAGATAATGGTGAGTTCATGTGGGCTGGAGACAGAAAGGAGAAACTTTTCAGTGCCAATATGCATTACGTTGGAGGTAAGGGATTGCTGTGTGAGGTGCTCCCAAGGGTGAGATTTGGTGGGGGGAAAGCGTGTGGGTGCGAGTGGCTTTGCCTTTGACATCTTCAATGATGGAACCTTAGAGATCGGAGAAGCTTTGTATGTTAGATGCAGTGAGTTGCATATTAGATATGTTGCCATCTATAATGAGGCTAACCCCTTCGGTTCTGGAAGAAAAGCCAGCATTGATTATAAACTGATGTGCAGCATGAGCCACTAGGATGCCATGTTTTCTGTAGAGTGATTTAGTGGGGAGCCCATGTGGTGAGGGCATGAGATTGCTTGACCCATTTGCTGGTATCAGGAACAAATAGACCATTGGTGAGAAGAAAAGGAAGGTCATGGTGAGGCAGATGAACTGTGACAGTGTGTGGGTGGTGATGGAGTAAAGTGAGGCAACTGAAGACCAGGAAATCATGCTTACAGGTATGGAAGGAAAAGTAAGGCAGTAAAGGAAATGTGCAAGGTGCCCTTTTGAGGTAACTTGGTGAGTGCCTGAGAGGGATGAGAAGGTTTATTGGGAGGGTTGGAGATTGGTGAGGAGGTGGAAGTGAACAATGTTGACTTGGCTGCCAGAGTCAAAGATCATATCATTGTGGCCAAGTAGAAGGGTAGCGCCAGCAAAGGTGGAATAGTTTCTCCTATTGAAGATGTCATCAATGGAGTCAGGGTACCAGTTGTCATACCCGTCAGAGTTGGTGTATGCATTAAAAGTCTCCTCACTGTGAGGGCAGCTAGAGTAGGTGTGGCCAGGTTGGTGGCAGTGGGAGCAGACAGTCTGAGGCTTTGTAGTGGGAATTTCGTATATTGGTTGAGTGGTTGAAGGCAAAGTGTGGTAGTAGTAGGGGAGGCAATGGGTGCATTAGGTATTGTGAAGTTGTTGGAAGTAGCAATGGTGGGAGTAGGAGTAGGAGGAGTGTTGTTGCAATGAGTATTATTAACATATCACCAGCGACCACGACCTCTACCAGATCTACCACAGGTTCCGCACTGTCCATTTCCACGATGAATATTGTTGCTTTTGGAAGCAAAGTCAATGCCAGCAGTGGGGGGGGGGGGGGCACTGGGTGATGATGGTGTCATATAGGCAGATGCCCATTCATAGACTTCCATGTAGTTGTTTGGCGGGTTGGTGTTTAGTTGTGTCATGGAGTTCTAGGTGAAAACTTGGAATGGAGTGTAAAGGGTGTTTTGGGAAATCGATGGCAGCATCAGGGTTAGAGATGGCATCATTTCCAGGAGTAGTGACGGAGAGTACTTTGAGTTGGAAGTGATTTCAGAATTTGAACGATGTCTTGAAGGTGTACATTGTGAGATCATTGTAATCTTTCTAGCTTGGGAGGCACGTGCTCAGGCATTGTGGATGGCAGCTCCAAGGGTGTGAGTAGTGTTGATGATTTGCCAGAGAGCTAGTTTGTCGCGGTCTCTGTTGATATTGTTCCAGCCGGGCTGTTGGACAATCTTTTCTTTGCTGCTATCACTTAGTTTGGAGTAGATGAAGACAAACATTTTTGGGTAGTCTATAGTAAGGTTGGAGATGAGGGTATCATGCTTTTTGTGAGCTTATCGGAAGTATTGGAGTTCAATGCTATGAGGAGTATTGAAGACGTTAAAATCAACTTCGACAATAGTGGGGGGGGCATTAGTATTTGTCATCTTGGATGAGATTTGTTTTGGCTGGACCATGGGCCACCCAGCTGATTGGACCGTCGATTATGAGACATTGTGGACAAGCAGTGTGTAAGGGTGTAATTAACTAGTAACATTGAAGAGTTGAAGGGCTTCAGTTCCGTCTATTGCTATAATTGCAGACCTAAATTCACTGTAATGGCTTGTTACTATTTAATTATGGCTATCGTTAATGCTGGCAATACAAGTGTATCTTTCACAGATTTAAATGAAGTACACATGAGAGGTTAGCATATAGTATTGTAACGATAGCATAACATTGTGTTTAAACTACAACTACTATTATTTTGTGTAATGGATTACTACACCACAAAAATATGTGAGCTTCATATAACTACCAAACTTTTCATATGATGATTGTCTACTCTTACAGTACTTAGTGAAACCAAAAGGTAATATCAGAAACATCAATGTTTTGTACATTTTCAATTACTTTTACATACAGTAATTGAAAATGTACCTTAAAATATTTAACTGTTTTCTTATTTAATACCATATCTGTGTTGTTCTTCAGAATACAGTCCAGATCGATCAAATTCTATTCAATATTATTTGTCTCATATTATCAGTCCCAGGACAATTCCACACATTCAATATCCCTAATTTACATTTGTTAGATTGGTTATTCAAACTAGCCTCATGGCGACCAAGAACTCATTGACTAGTTTCACCCTTCTTGTATTACAAAATTTTCATACGTGTGTCACCTGCATTTTGAACTCTCATTACTGACAAAATGAGCAAATAAATGGGTGCGAAATTTTGAAGTATCATTTGCGCTGTCTGAATGGAGATGATAAGTCACATAGATTATTCCATCTAGCCTTTCAAGACAAATTCTTTTCACAAGAATATTATCTTGATTGGGCGAAAGTAAGTATAAGAACTAATGCTTGTCTAGAGACATAACCAAAGTCACTGGCTTACAGTCTGCAGGACCTGCAAAAGCAACAGCTCCAAAATCCAAGTACAATTTTTTACCTTGTAGCTCATAAAGCTTTTGAGTTTGGAGAAAGTCTTCATTGTCTCGAAATGAAATTTGTAGACCTGTGGGCAATTCATAATAAAACTATAAATCCATGGTTTCAAGAATTTGACACATCTTATGCAAATTTTTATAAGTGAGTCCTCAGTGTAAATTTCTTTGTATAACTGAGATATGTGACATTGCTTGAGGATACTGTTACCAATATTAGACCATGCGAAATTGTCAAAATTGGGTTTTAAGTCCTCCGCATCTTCATTGGTGTCTCGGAGAAAGGTTATGTGTAACAAACAAGGATGGAGGTCATGTTCCATTCCTTTCTTGTCATGGTCACTACCATCACAGATCTGATTTGTATCTTGAAGGATTTGATGATAAGGCAATTGGCCCATGCCTGTGCGTAACAATGACTTCAATTAGGATCTTTCAGCATACCTCCACGCCAATAGATCGGTTGCCATTCTCCCTTGTCTTTGTATTGACCATTACTGCAATAAACATGCATTGAGGGTGCGGTGCATCTGGAAGTATGTGCGCTTTCAGAGTGGATAACAAGGTGAAAGAAGCTGTATATACTCAAATGTGTTTTTGGGGGGAACAAGCTTCTTTTTCTATACAAATTACGGCTTACTTGGGAGAATTGGTGGTTCTTAGACGATTGGTTGAAAGGCATTGAACACAGAAGCAAATTGATCAAGAATGGATGCTTGAGGTGGATTAGGTAGGACACCGGCAGTAGATGGCTCGTCATTTGTACATTCTGATACTTTTCATTCCCGTTAAAAACTTTTTTCTAAGGCACATGAGCCATCACTCAAATAGAAGAAATACTAGCTTATCATCACGGAAGCCACCCTATCATTCAGGTCTGCTTAGTCGTCAGTCTAACCAGTCAAGGGACGTGGAAAACAAGAAGAACTTTGTGGTATCAATTCAGTTCGATGCACTTTCTAGAAGATCATGGAGTTGATAGTTCTGGGAAAAGGAAAATTGCAGGGATTCTGCGTCATCTCTCCAATCAACCTCATGGATTGCCAAATGACAGAAACACTGAAACACGGGTGTATAAGCACCGTGACATTTGGCAACCTCCAGCTCCCAAGGTCTTCCCTTGTGTCGCTACGCCCTATATTACCGAACGTAACCGCGTCACCATCGTCTCGCCTTTGATACCACGTTGATGCGACAAACAGGTTGTGTACTGTAAAGAGATTTTTTAAAAGTATAGTCATAATGGAGCGCTCCCAAAATTCGACCAAACTTTATTTACTCATTTTTTACCAAAATCTGTGCCAAACGGCGAGAAACCCCTT
>JALLAW010000653.1:0-11870 GCA_036939535.1 Cyclotella kingstonii | reverse complement strand
ATATACACCTGGGAGCCAGGTGCATCTGGTTAGAAACCATATGTATCAAATTAACTAGATGCATCCAGTCGACTGACCAGATACATCTGGTTAACCAAGGTTATGAGCCCACTCAATAAAGACTCCGACGAAGCTTTAATCGCCAATAATTGGTGGACCACCCTGACGACATGTCATGTGAGACTGTCACAAAAATTTCACATTCGAAATTATTGTTTTCGAACATTGACATGCCATCTTCGATTGTAATGGACTCTCAATCGTCTCCCGATTCCGCTGCCCACAAAAGCGCCTTTTATGCCGCGTTCGAAGAGAACTACGCCAGAAAAGTGGAGAACAAGATTCTAATGGATATAGGTAAGTATAATTACATTCTTTCTTTGCTTCAGCGTTACTCTCGTGGCACCACAATTGGTCAACTCTGGAAAGAAGGCCACTATCAGGCCAACAAGTATATTGGCAAGTACATGCTGCATAATTTTGGTGGCGATATCGACGTTCTTCTAGAGCAGCCACTTAAGAGCCCCGACGGCAGTGTTCCTCCACTTGACAGCCATGACGAGTTTTACAATAGATAAATTTATCATTAAAAATGTTATTTTATTCATCACGATGCATTTCATGTATTGTTGTGTTTACTCATTCACAAATGACTATTGCAAATTAATGAGCGCATAGATACAGATGCTGCCACTCAAAAGGTACTAACTGTATGCTTAATGACTAAAAATGATCAAAAAATGTGTGGCTTTACAAAAACAACCATGTCGATTAGCGTATATATAGTACCAACCCGTTATTATTGGGCGCCAGTAATGAATAGAGAATCAACGTTTGTTGCTATTAATGGTTAACTACCCATTTATACCTTTGTTCATAAGATAATGGCCAATATTGTCTGTCCACTGTGAGTCAAACATACTGTTTTGGTTTTGTTCGATTTTACCCGTTTGCAGACAGGAATTGTCAATTGATTGCTAATTACATACAAATGATGTATGCGGGGTCTTTACGCATACATAACACGCTCCGAAAATTCGTGGTTGTCCGAAAATTGTCATTTTTTCTTCTCGTTTAGAGCGGATCACTACCGGGTTATAACTAGTTTCCTGACGCAAATGGTCGATGACATATTAATGTCAGTGCCCGTATAGGAAACGATCCAGTATGCAAAGTGGCACATCCATTATTCATACTACTGCCGGAAAGTCAACGTTTGTTCCAAGCCACAATTTTTTCCGCAATTTCTTATACGGGTGTTTTTGCCCAATTCCCCGTATGTGTAGAATGCCAGTATTCATTTTGTTTTCTCTTCGGTGACCACAGTCGAACGTTTCCACTTCTTTCGTGAAGCACTAACAAAATTTTAGCGAATGTGATATATTCGGAGTCTTATTTCATAAAGCTCATAACCATTAGCTGCCATTATAAATAGTGCCAATCGTCATTATGAATACTGGCATTGAACGCATATGGGTCCTACCAGTGTATATACCGGCCTAGTATATGTACTGGTACTAAAATATATGTTGGCAACCAAGTTGTAATGAAAACCCATATGCAATGGTCACAACCCCTTTGAAATTTTAGCAACATGCATAATTGAATGATAACAAATGTTATAATTCAGAAAGATTACCATTGTGAAACAGAGAACCATTTCGTAATAAAACATTTTCGTCGCGACCATTGCATATTGGTTTTCATTACATATTAGTTGCTTACATATACATAGATGCTCTCAAGTACTATAAACAGTTACTACTAAGATGCAATAATAAAAATAAAAATAAAAATAAAAATGTTTCTGATTTCATTATTGACTATTTTGTCACAGTTCAAATAAAGCTACTTCATCATTTTTCCCAAAATAACAGTCAAAATTATCCCACATAAGTAGATTCTTAATGACGAATTGAAAATGTATGATGAACTGGTCACTTCATACGAGACAAAGGCGCAACGATAGAGCATTTATAGAAGATAGGTGACAAATAACCTCTAACTTCCGAGGCTAACTGTTATTGAACTGATCCCATGCATATGTATGCATTAAATGTGCTTTGCCAACCGATTGGCATTCGTCGTAGCAATGATGTAATAATAGAACTGTTACAACTTAGAAGGTGACTGTTGTTGAACGGATGAACTTTTTGAAGTAATCATTTTTGTCGCACTTTTTACGTATTGCAGTCCAGATTCCCGTTTTGATACTCTAGTCTTGCATATTATTAGTTATCTCTTTTACACAGAAGTGTCTAGTGTCAGCATCATGTTTCCACTCCGCCTCCATAAATAGAATCTATCATCATCATTCCTGTCAATGCAACTCTTTTAGCATGAACATGAATACTGATTTTAATTATAAAATTCACTCAAATGTTTCAAACCAAGATGCATTATAATGTGATCAACACAATGCAATCTGCATCAAAGCATAAGTTCAATATGGGAGGCATAGTATATCTTTGCCAAAACATTGATCTAAATGAAACCTCAAGATATTTTTGAAGAATAGTCAAGAAATTCACAAACAAGCCTCTGATACACCTGCTAAAAAACATATTAATTGTCATTTGGTGTTAGAAGCGAGGAATAGACTTGGGTGTTGGATATCAAGGGGATAATGTATTGGTTAGTCCTCTGAAATTGCCTCGAGCAAATTTATTAGATTATCAATACTGCTGATGCTTAAATATTTTCATCATGATAGCAAGCATATTTCATTATAACTATACTCCAGCTGGATGCATACACTTATGTGCAGAGCATATTGGTTAACATGTTGTTATGTAAATACTTTTACCTCCTATAATTATTTTTTCACTGATCAATTATCTTGCCATAAATAACTTTGAAGCTAGAAACTTATCCCAAGATCAAGTTGCACATGAAGGACTGAACTGTAGTTTCTGACCACGTAAAACAAGAGACCAATAGTTAGCGGATACGCAGAATTAATTTAAAAACTTAAACCTGCTTGTTATTTATGATTATTTTATCTCTAGCACAGATAGCAACATTGTTAATGGATCTCAGATTTACAATCTATCGAGGTAAATGTATGAATGAGAAAAGAAGATCCAAATGTAGAAATGAATAATGAACAACATAATTAGAAATACGTAATCTAGTAGAATCCATCTTTATATTGTCAAAATTGACTAATGAAACAAAATTATCACAATTACCTATTAGGCAAATACAAGAATCTATTCATTGAAGTAATCATAGTAAAAGCACACTAGAAAAGGATGAGGAGTCCCTTATAAATATTAAAAAAAAATTGTAGTATAAGTTTAACACTCTAACATTTCTATACCATCATTATTTCATGTCACATAATGTTTTATAGCATTATTTGTAAATACCATTTTCTGTTGCTGCCAGCCCATTGAGTCAATGGAATTATAAGTTCTGTGGTGAGCTACTGTTGTTCAAAAGTATAATATTTTGAAATGAAAGTGCATGAATTTTATCATAACTCATGCAGCCAAGGTGCAGGAATGAGGTCATTTTGTTGCATCTCATGAAAAGTCTTTCTTAGTCTTTTTTTTCTAAATTAGTTCATTGGCATGTTTAATTCTATAGATTATTAGAAGTAAGCAGTGCAAATTCTGAAAATGAGAATAGCAATCATGAGTTTAGATTGGTCTCATTCATAAAAAACCTCCAACATATGAATCCTTTTCCTTGCTTTTCATTGTAATTCTCAAGACACAATGATAAAGTATCTTTTTGATCACGATAGTAAGAAATCACATTCTGAGCCACTTCCAGCTTTGACAAGGCATCAAGCAACATGTATTGCTCAATAAAATATGGTCCAAACTTGTCAATACTTTTGCTGTTAGTTCTGTCAAAGATTACAAAACCAACCTCATCAACTGCATATTGTAGGTAGTCTTTCAAAGGATGTGATACACAGTCATAAACATTAAACTGATCCTTCATCCCAAGGATGAACACTCCAGGTTCAATACCAACTAAGGAAAATTGAGGATTTTGTTGAATATGATTGAATTCAACTTCAATGAGAAATTTTGAGCTGCCTGAACCATTAGAGATATTATTATTTTTTGCATGAGTGACAGTAGAAAGAAAGGTACGACAAAATTGAGAGCAATCTGACACTCCTTGTAGCAATGTTCGAACTTGGTTATTGATATATGATGGCTTGATATGATGAGAGTACAGAAACTGGATAGTAGGATACACTTGAATAATCTTCTTTTGACCATTAATTACATAGTGTAGTGAGAAGATTGGACAAGAGACAGGTAATGAGAGAAGTTTCTTAGGCTCATCTGTTTCAGCCCTCATGCTGGAATCAAAATAATTTTCCATCTTGTAGCTAAAATAAAGTTGATTCTGCTTATCAAATAAATCCATGGTATCATTATCTTGACTCTTTGTCTTTTGCTTTTGCTTTTGTTTCTGTTGTTGCTTAGTGTATGAAATTTCCATTAGACTGACTTGCTCTCCAGAGAGTAAACAAATGAAGTCATCATAAATGTCACCAGATGGAGTGCGCTGTTCAAACTTTTGTTGAATAATTTGTCTTACAAGTTTATCAACCATTTGAAGAGACAAACCCTTATTTGCGACTGCATTATTTGTACTCCTTCGAAACTTCTCTACACAGATATGCTGGAATATTGTAGTAGTAATAGGATCATCTAGAATCACTCGTGCTATTTTTTCCTCTAACCCTTTAACTTTCATCAAAATAGTATTATCCATCTTTTCAATGAAAGTGTTAACAATTTCGTCTGACAATGGTGATAGCGGCCACATCATGAGTTTGATTACAACACATGTTTAGCTGACACCAGATTCATATGATACCTTACCTGTGTAATAGAATGACTCTGCTGAAAAGTTGTAAAGAGCAATTAATGTCTGGTAAATTGATGACAGGTTCCCAGCCATTTTAAGGTCACAGTTACGTGTGTATAGAAGACGGGTAAGTGATGATTTTTTAATATCCTTAGGTCCTTCTTCAAATGCCATTGTAAGTGGTAAATCTTTTCTGTAGATGCAAAATGATGTCTCATTCATAGTTCTTGAACGCCCCATTGCTTGCCAAATCTTGCTGAAGTCTTCCACATCATGAGCAATCACAATACTCTTTATGAAGAGTGGTCTCTTGAATTGTCTATGGTACCCAAGTTGATAGGGAACGTCCTTTCCAATGTAATTTCGATTGTCAACAAAGAAGAATATCTTTTCTCCAAGACAAGCACCATAAGTGCGACAAAGATGATTATAGAATTCTTCATCGAACGCAACGTCATTATTTGTTCTTAAACAAAGCATTCGATCACTACCATCACTTTGATCAATATGGTAAATGTAATGAAAACAATCAGGGCTGAATAGTTCTACTAAAAGAGATCTCACATCAGAAATAGTTGAGAGTTTGAAAACACCACACAAATCAACGACAACATTGAAAGCGGGTGCTAATACAGTACCGTCCTTAGATGTGGAAGTTTTTGATTGTTCACGCTTAAAGATAGCCTCGAGGGTTTTCATTTCTCCAACTTTGAGCAATTCGTGCATGAAATTGGAGGAAACATACTCCACATAAACATTGTTGTTTTGACCTTGGAAACAAGCAAAACGAGACTCGAACTCCTCAGTTGTCAAATCCTCACTGGAGTAAGCATAGAAAGAACGATCGATAGCTGGAGGTATATCATCCTCACGTTTATGGCAAATATAGTCACTAGTTGGATAGTTGTCTAAAAACGGGGTTCCAGTAAAACCTATCATATCAAAGTTGAAAATAATATCCACTGAGTTAACCGATCTTGAACCATGACGGATTTCCATCCTCTTCAAAATAATAATGTAGAGAAAGTGAATCAAGCCATCAAGTGTACGGGGGTGTTTAGCTGCTATCTCAGAGAGTCTATCATGTCCGTAAACTAACTCATCATAGTCGAGCTCGACTAAGTGCTCTTTCCAATATCTATTCTCAGGGAAAAACTATACTAGTGAGGCATCGCACATGTTTGAATCACATATATCCTAATGATGAAAACTTACTCGAAAGTGATAAATTTCCGCTCGCCTTGAAAAAGTTCATCATACTTAGAGATATCCTCAGAAAGAATGACGAAAGTAAGGAAAATAGTTCTCTCTACATCACTGTAATATGATCCTGGCATAGCCCTGTTTACTGATTCATATGGGCGTGCTATCAGTGCTTTATATCCTTCAATATCATGTAAAATGCTACTTGTACAATGCCGGAGTGTTTTCTCATTAAAGATGCCTTTAGAAAATAAAAAAGTGTGTCAGCGATAGTAAAACAACTGAAATTTTAGAAATGCTATCATCTTTACCGAAGCTTTTGTTGAGCGATTTGCTCGTGTCTTGAATCTCACTGTTGATTGCAACAAACTTTTCATACAAGTCTTTCCAATAAGAAGGATTTGTTGATGACTGAAAAAGAAGTCTTGGAAATGTAATGCCATGATATGCTGCGTTGCTGACTTCATAAAAGTATTCCATGGTCTCTATGTTAAATGAGTTGGACTTGTTCGAGCATATGTTAAACACAAGCTTGTCTCTATCCAAAAAGTCATCCACCTCGTCTACAATGACAAGGATGTGCTCACGATGAGGTCGTATTTTTTGGCAAATCTTATCATATGTCAAAGCTTTTTTGAACTAGAAAGAATTGTCAGGAAAAAGAATATGCGTTGTCATTGTTGATAGTATTGAACTTACCTGATTGAAACTGGTGACGAAGATTTGCTTCATGCTGTCACGCTGATTGAGTCCTCTATCGTACAAGCTTGTACTGCGTAGGTTACCGAGCTGTACATTGTTGTGGAGTAAAGTAAAGATATCGTCGAAAACACGGTATTCTTGACGGAAATTCAAATTGAGGCAGTGTCTATACACCTGAGTGCGCGCGTCATTAAGCATGTGCTCTGGAACCAGAATGACTAGAGTGTCCTTTTGCTTGCCGCCTCTGGCAAAATATTTGTGCGCCTCTGTATTTGAAGAAAGAAAAGCCTGGCACAGTAGAGGCAAGATAACTTTTGTTTTTCCAGAGCCCACTTCAGAGAAATGAAAACATTCCTCCCCACAGATGATTCGTTCGAGAAATCGTTTTTGTTTTCCTGTTGGAATAATTTGATATTGTCCATCATCTGTGTAACGCTGGTAACGAGTGAAGTTGTCACACAGAACAGTGATAAAGTCGCGCAGAGGAAGTGTCTTGTGCTCATTGAGGTTCATAAACTGCTTTTCAAATATTTTGTCATATTGTTTATTCCGCTCTTTATTTAAAACATACAAAATTGCATATCGCCACGGCCTATAAAGTAAACGCATGAGTTGTCATTATTCATGGAGACATCGAAGCAACAACATCTCGGTTGATACTCACCCAGTGATTTGAACGAGTTCTTTGTGTTTCCTCTCAATGTATTCAAGATGCATTGAAGTTCGTCGAAGGTAAAACAATATAAGCACAAAAAACGACAGATTTCTTATGTAGATGGCGAAATCTAAGAGATTGATTATCTGCTGTCGACTTGAAACAAGCAAAAGATAGTCAGGAAAATACAAGACCACTTTAGACTCTGATAAGAGTTCGCATAATTTTACTTTCTGGAAGTTCATTTCATCATTTAAGTCAACAAAGACTTCATCTGAAACAATGCATTCAATTAATTCATGTTTCATCCCATAATAATCAGGGCAATATTGTCCCCCTTTATCGATATGATAGTGAATGCTTCGCGATGTAAAAATGATGATGTCTTCACTTCCTTCACTATATTTAAAGCAAGGAATGAATGATATTGCTTCATTGAAAAATATTGTAGAAATTTCTGCCTCAACATGGTTAATTCGAATGCTCATTTTTCCATTATCAACATTAATCAAGATGGCGTTTTCTCCAATGAACACAAGGTACTGCTCCGTAGAAGAGAGTGTGCGGAAAACGTTGCTGATTTCGATGTACTTTACCATGGAATCAACACATGAGTTTGATTCTAGCTTCACTCTATATAGATTTATCTCGGGTTGGTGTGGACTTAAATCAAATACTTGGATATTATCGTACATCATGATACCATTATTCTCGGAGAATGAATGATGCGAAGTGACTGCTTCCAAAAATTCACTAGTCACTTTGCTAAAGTTACTAGGAATGATGATATGAAACACACCATTGCATCGTATTTTGTAATAGTCTACCTCTACAGACTTGTTGATTTGACAAAGAGACATATAAATTTTGCAGAGTAGTACATACTCTTGGTAGTCGCTATCACTGTTCAGCAATTGAAAGAGTTTGAATTGAGTTGACTGGATTGGGAAGCTTTTATTGACCAGGAATTTGTAGGACACCTCAAAAATGAGCTCTTCCACTTTTGAACGAGTCACTGGATCTGCAGTATGTTTCCTGTCAAAGTTGTAGATAAGGTTAGAAATCTAAAAATGAAGGGAAAATATTGTTATTACACACGTTTCATTGTGACTAATTAGCGAGGATATCTCAAGAACAGCTTACTTCAACTTGTAGTTCTCTTGTATCCGCCTCATGCTGCAAATCATTCATAAAGGGAATGTTCAGAAGCTTAGCATACTTATCAAAGAGACCAAAATCCAGCAGTAGACTGAGAAGAAGGAGATTTATCACCCCGTTGTCTGACTTTATACGCTTATTTTTCGTGCTCTCAAAAAGACTCTCTATAATTTTCTTCAAGTATGTATATTCATACACGCGATCAACGATGGCCACATAGTTGTATCCAGCTCTTTTGCTAACACTGACACTGGCACCAGCAGCACCAGGAGTGCTCGCCACAGCGAGGTCAAACTCAGTACGGTAGGATGAGCGGCATTCCAACGGTCCATAATGGTAATAACCACAGTGTTGGGGTTCAAAGAAAATCTTTTGACAAGATAATACTAGGAGAGCCCTAATGTCTTTTCCGAAAAGCTGGATATTATTTACATCTGGGTCTAGCCAATACGTCCCAATGACACTCAAAAAGTGCATCAAGGTATTATACTTCGAGTAAGTATATCCCTGCCCGATACTGATAAATGTTTCGTACTTTTGTGAAGAACTCTGAATATCCTCAAACATGGGTGCGAATTTTCTAACGTCTGATCTAGCCATTTGGTTTATACATTCTTTTTCAAACTCATGATCCTGTCTGTAAGACATATTTTTGATCATTTGAATATTGTAGAACACTGTCTGTGTCAAAGAGTTGACTTCTTTTTCCTTGGGATTGATCTCAGAGAATCCTAACCCTAAATCAAATAGCATGAATGAGAAAAGATGTAGTGCATCAAACAACGGGAATAAAGAGATACGAAGATATCAACATACTGAAAGAACCTACCAATGTACTCTCTGAACCATTCTACCGTCAAAAAGTTCTGCTGAAAAAATTTCATATATTTTCGGGCACTTGTGAATGTAGGAATATCCATAATTTTATGATAGTTATTTTTAGATTGTGTGGAGAAAAAAATCTTCTGGACGAGGAACTTGTTGATGGCATGCACTGTTTCTGTTAGACCAGAAGCTTTACCCAAGGAGCATTGGTCTAGCAGATAAGTATAATGGTGAATGTCGATAAGTTCCTGTTGACCTACTTCAAACTGAGGCATGAAGTCTAGACATCAAAATTTGGATAAAAAGTCATCAGAACAGGAGAGACCTTAGAAATGTCGATGAACAGAACAAACTAAGTATCCTCACAATAGTCACGATACTTGGTAAGTCCTTCCCTACAAATCTTTCCCACTAAGTCATTTACATTCCCTTGAATCATGTCATAAAATGAAAGAAGCTGATTTTTACGCCAACTGTTGAACTCGCTGAAACTCGAAATCCCGTACATAAACCCGGCGTTGCACCCAAACATCAAATTCGCCGCACGATATTTGTAGTAATCCCCTCTGGCCAATTTATGAGATGCACCATCCGTGCTTTGGACATATTGGAGAGATTTAGTATTGGGGGTAGAAGAGGTGGCACCTTCCAAGTTGAATTTGTCGTATCCATGAAGAGACTTTGCAAATACGAAGAATTTCATTATTCCTTCATACTGATCTTGGTAGCAGGGCAAGTTGACTTTTTGCACCTCTAAATATTTGACAAAAATTGAGTAATAAGGAGAGTCTTCAAATCGATGAAAATCTAAGATAAAGTTGTTGTTTGTGAGAGGGCGAAGAATTCGGCGATCAGCGTCTACGAAGAAGGTGAGAAGAAATCTAGCAATACTGATGGTAACTTGTTCGAGGTTTTTTACTTCTTGGACTTCAATTGAACGCACATCTGAGGAAATCTTTAATTTTCCTACTTTGCATAGTATAGCAAATCTGAGATTTCATCGTGAGTTAGTTTCTCGTAAGGCTTAAACAAACATTGAGAAATGAATGAGGACTCACAAATATGTCTGAAAGTAGCAAGTATTTTTGGTCAACTGAACACTCATCAAAGAATGGTTTTCACTGCTATTGATCAACAAATACTTATCCAAATTGAGAGAGAGATACGCCCATGGAATAAGCTGGTCTATGGCTGTCCCGTCCACTGAATTAATTTTTTTCCAATATTGATAACTTAAACGTTGGAGTTGCACAATTTTTTGAATGCAATGTCGAATAAGAACAAAAAGAATCACTAAACTCAATAATTAACTATAGCACTAGGTACTAAAACATCAAGAGTCTAACACTCACATAGTACTGTGCAAATTACTCGCCAGGGGACCTGTATAACAGTTTTTATTTTCTTGAATGTGTTGGTTATCTCCGTAGTTACACTTTAACAATAGAAACACCGCAGCTTTTTGAACATAGGTCTCTCCTTTCGCTACACGAATTTTAGGATTTATTGGGTCGTAGTAAAGGAGCGTTTTAGGATTGATAATTTGAAAGGCCGTGAAGTGTGCGTCGATACAGCATGTTACTATAGATTTGTTATCGACAATATAGTTGAAGAGATCATAATATCTAAACAGGTATCAATGTAATGTTAGGCACAAGAACAAGTCACAATGAATGCAGGAATCCAAAACATGGAAAGGCAACAATGAAGTAAAATAAAATGGGACATCCAAAATAACCTCTAATATGATGCGAAGCAGATTATTTTCGACTTACGGCATGTTTTTTCTATCGTAGAGGACCCCTTCAAGCATGTTGATTCCAGTCTGGCCGCATATTGCCTCATTGTCACAATGATTGCCATTAGGCACAACGTGGATAGATTCAGCAGCACTTGTGTGCTTTCTAAAAGTATCTTGAAAATAATGAATAGCAGGATAACTGCTGGTATCTGTCTCCAGTCCTACTCCTCTCAAACCCGCATCGAAAAAGGAGGCCACCGAGTTATAATTCGAATATCCCCGATCAAAGTAGGTCGGGCTGGAGAACAACAAGAGTGGAGAAAATGTGTAAGGATAGCAATCTAGACTGTAACTTGAGTGTGGATGAAGCAAGTTTTTTAACAGTAACTGCTGCTGCTGTTCGTTACGAATATCATCATCAGTAACATTTTTAATTGTTGTTGTACCGCTAATCAAGTTACCGCTATCATCGTCATTATTGGATTCATCTACTTCCATCATGGCTTCGTTGTTTTTCATGGTCAAGGTAACTTTTCCTTTAACTTTTTAGGATTAATACCACATTAAACTCGAAATCCAATCCACAATTAAAGCAATATTACTACGTGTTGCCATGGTGAAGATGTAAAAAGTAAAGAGCGCCCATATAAGTCGACATATAGGCAAGAAACCTATACATAGTGGTAGCGATAGTTTTGTGGAAATAGGAGCCAAAATGAGGAGCGGGGCAAGTGCCACTTGGCCACG
>JALLAW010000652.1:0-11875 GCA_036939535.1 Cyclotella kingstonii | reverse complement strand
ATTTCGAGCTACCACTACTCCTACTTCTAGGACATAGTGTAACACTCGGTCGAGCGACTAGAGGTAGTAGTAAATTTCTACGCCTACTATTTCAATTAGTCTCTAAACTCTCTCATATACATAGGAACCATATACCCTACGTAAACGTGCTTACATTTTGGACCACAAAAAAACCCAACCGTGCTTACAAAACGGACCGGAGGTAGTAGTAGATAAGCATGACGTAATATCAAAGAAACAATTATTCTACTGACACTTAAAATGCCTTATGTATTTACGTAATATGGTTGTGTTATTTTCATCATCCTAAGCATATATCTTGCTTATTTATGTTTCAAAAAATGGCGGTTCAATATCAAAATAAATTGAAATTTAATTATTCCCTTTGATGCAAGTGAAGCGATAAGTGATAAATCCTTACAAGCCACAATTCTACAACAGTACTTTAACTTATTTTTCTTTGCTTATTGAATTCAATAAGACCAAGTATCGGACTAACTTTGCCGAACCCTACTCCATATATTTTCGACACGTGACATAGCAGCATGAAGATCACGTGATTGATCAGTCCATTTATAACGATCCACCATTATATCATTCCTCAGATGTCCAGCAACTCTCAATACATTGAACTGAAACAGTGTGAGATGCTGTCATAAATATTCATCAAGTCACTGCGTCGAAGAGCATATCTATCTCTTCTTCTTTCATCATCTCCATTTCTGTAATGAAGAAATTATCCATTAAGTCCTTCTAAACTTTGATACTTCAAACAAAGAATATTTTAGCGATCACTGTGCACTGACTGCTTAAATGAAATGGATTTGTAGAGATTTTTTACAGTCGATCAGACGAAAGAACCTAGCTTTAGCAGGATGTAAAACTTTCTCGCAAAATTATCTTCTTATAAATTCAATTCCTCATCAGTTGGAACAAAAAAGCAAATCAGTCATTTTACTCTCTTGCAAATCACATGTATCATGTAGTGAAAAATCCTGCACACAGCACTGTTTTTGTCAATCAAATTGATTTCATCTGTCACGCCAGCTATTTGGATAATTCAACTGAACTAAACCAATCCACATTGCTTCAAGGCTCAATATTCTGTCTCTCCTTGGGGTGATAATATTATGCGGTAGTCTCGAATGAATGCACATGTTTGTAACGCCATCCTGCTATGAACGGAAGTACTCTCAGAAATCATTTTATTCAGCTCTCTCAAAATTAGTTGTATTGAAAGATTTAAAATAGATTGTGTGATGAATAGAAATCTCTTCTTTGAAATAAGCTTGACTGTCAACTTTATTCCATCCAATATTGAGTGAGGATAGAATCTATTAAGCGATTGTTGCTTAAACACATTTATTACCTAGTTAGTCTAAGCTAGTGATTTCGACGACTTCATTTCTAAACTTTTATTGCAATATATAATTAATTATTATAAGCCCTTAATTTCAATGGCTTCATTTTCGAGGTTTTCTCACAAGATCATTCGGAAAACAGTGGCACATTGAAAATCTATGAATTGGTATAAAAAGGGTAAGGGATAAAAGAGTCTCTTTTTGAATCAGAGTGATCTTAATTACCTTACAATTTGATAGTATCCAACCATCCATCACTGCAACATACTAGAAATCAATTTGTTTAACACAAAAATAGTTGTGAACTTCTACTGCAGCATTTGTACTCCAACCAATATGTGATATCACAAAAGTAGGAGTCTACTATACAATAGCAGTAAAGAAAGTTAGTTGTTTAAATCCACTAGTAATATTGGTCGGACGGGTATGAATAATTTTACCTCACTACCTAATTAATGACGAAAACATATGTTAAGTTACATCAAATAAGTGAAATGTTACGCAGATTGCTTAGACAATTATTGGCAGTGAGAGAAATTTAAGTAACTTATTCAATTACTGAGTGAAAACTTTTGTACAAAAAATGTAAATTTATTCATAACTTTGCTGATTACTACGTCACTTTTCTACCATGTATGAAATTTCAACGAGCAATGTAAATAAAGTTAAATATTGTGTAACATTTTTGGTACATTTTTCTGAAAGGTTCTGTAAAAATTATGCTATCCATTGTAACGATCAAAAATACATGAATGTTTCATACAGGACACATAAAATTTAGGCCTCTTTAATGAAAAGTTATGTACTGATGCATAAAAAGCGTCTAAAACATTTGTCAAATGTGTAAAAAATTGATCATTTTTGATCAAAGTTTAATCACTTTACTGATGACTTTTCCTTCGTCTTAGTGCCACATACAGCCAGAATGGAATTTTTGTTCGATTAGGTACAAATAGTCAAAGATTTAAGAAAGAGACAAAGACTATTGGTGAATGATACAAAAGCACTACATACTGTGCGCATAACATTTTATGCAAATTTAAAAGTAGTTTAAATAGGTTTCCAGTCTAATTTTAAAATTATTAGAAAATACTGTAATAATTGCCACCAGAAATCACATTCTGCTACGTCAAGATGAAACATGTTTCCTATCAGCATAGCTATTACTGGCATTTTCTGCATCTTAGCTGCATCTCAAGTATTATCTGTTTGTTCTCCAAAAATTAACAACAAATCCAATGTCATCTCTTAATGCATCATCACGCAAAAGTTCCTACTCTATCACTATCAATTAATCAAACTGATTCTCCATCCAAGGGCCCAATTGTATCTCCAACTGTATCACCAACCAAAAGTCTTATTGCATTGCCATCCAAAAGCCCAATACCGTTCAAGATGATCTCTCTAAAGGAATCACAAAATATATACCTAATTTCAAGTCATTGGAGTTGGGAAATTCACTAATGGTATATTATATAAGGTGCATAAATGCTACTCCTACCAATCCTTCTAGTACTATATTTGCTGCAGCATTTGGAACGAGATAAACCCTACTTTTTCTCTGACGGACACTGATACCAACTTTTGTTCAACATTTAGTACAATAAAGACGGGCCTAATTAGGCAATGCGTAAAAAAGTAACTGAGTAAGTTACAATGATGCTATTTGCATACTATTAAGCGAATTGTGAAGCTTTCATAAATTGATTCTATGATAATGCATTGCCTTTTGTTTCACTCAAATTATCATCATAGTACAGACCTTAAAAACTGATTATTTTTTCAGCATAGTGTACCAATGATGTAGCCTATGCACCAAAAATTATAACAACTACTAAAATTGTCAATAATCGAAAAACAGGTAGATTTTAGGTGCTTTTATATAGAAGCATCATTTCTTGACTAACTTGACTAAGAATCCACTCTACACAAGTAATTTCCTATTGTATAGTCGAATGTCAACTTTTCCTTTGCCTCTTTCTTCTCAAAGAACATAGAAGAAAGTTGAAAAAGGCATTAATGTTGATGATTGGTGTCAGCCTAGTAGGTATATACTCATAGAAATAGTCTTTTGGAACGCAGCATAGACAGCAGGGCTGCTCCTACCAAAGTAAAATGCAACTGTTAGAGGAATAATGTGCTATCTTAATCAACGAATGAATATTAGTAGCCAAACCAAAAATAATTACCCATGCTTAGTCCATTGTAACTTCTAGCACCTCTGTTTCACTCTAAAGTTCCATAGGTAGCATCAAGTAAATTTGGCATTTTCATGACTCTCATCTCCTTTCAACTCTCCCGCATGAATTTATGAATGGGCCTTTCTATTGTGCAATTTTTCAATAGCTTGGCATTGTACGATTGTGTACAGTTCTGCCTCAACAATCATTCTGATTCTGGATCTACCCAAATGCCATCAGATTCTTCTTGATGTCCTTACCTCTCACAAACTCCTTTTGCTTCTAATGCTATAAATTTGTTATTCACGTATAATTTTATTACTGAAATGCAATATTTTGTCACAAGTAGAATTTTTCATTTTTGAAAGTATTATCTTCTGGAGTAGAAATAAAACTAGTTGCAATTGCAACAATAAATATTGATGTTTTGTTGTATCATAAAGTTATTTTTAATTCTGTAACAATTTTATTCATAGCAAAATGTTTTCTGACTTCAAAAATTGATTTCATGGTAAATACAAATTTATGTCACAGGGTAACACTATCAAATGGTATCTATTGGATACCAATGGTAACATATAATAAGTGATGCTCAGCAACTGAAAAAGGGTTTTTATTACTTCTGCAGCCAATATCATACCCAACAGCCTGATTAATTCCGTTAAGGGTATTAATTAGTAACTGATTGCATGAAACATAGAGGATGAACCTAATGTCAAGTATAAGCAGTGAGGCAATAATTGGTTGCCTTGAATAAAATAGAGACACGTATCGACCATCAAATGTGCTCGAGTTATATTTTAATAGTGAGAATGCAATTACTATTACAAAGTCAAAATGACTTCTGGAAGATAATTGTTCCAATGGATAATTGAGAGTTCAAGTCACACTTGCACATTGCAACATTTCGTCATAGTATAATAACTCTTCATCATCAAGTCATTCCAATGGGTCGAGGAGGCAATGCAATGGGAGGTGCTGCCACATTTTTCTCTCCCGTTTCTACTCCCCTTCGGTATTCTTTCATGTATTCTAATGCCCCACATTGATGAGCAATTAGACTGGCCAATGCCTCCGACTGAGCATATGTTAATGGACCGATTCGCCCGCCTACTCGGGATCGTAAGACATCATTCAAGGCCGGGTCGTCATCATGAATGGGAGGACATTCCAAACTGATTTTGACCCGTATTTGAACTGGGAAGGGAGATGTTTGAGCTTTAGGATTTTTTGAGAATGCTTTGGGTTCAATATTCATTTGGGCAGGTGTTAGAGCTTCAAAGATTCCAAAGATAAGGCGTTCACTAACGTGGTAGAGAAAGATGGATGATCCAGGTTGAATGCCAGATGCTGCAATCTAGAATCAAAAATGTTTAGGTTACATTGAGAGAAGAAAAAGAAGTAAATGTTTTGATAGTAAAGAGAAAGTTACATTTGATCAATCGATCGGAACCCCACCTTCATATGGGCTGGCAAACCAAATAATCCTCGCCCCAAGCATTCATCCATTGTCTGTGAATTACAACCAAATATAAATCCTGGCCCAGGCATGGTCGGCCAAGGTATCTCCTCTGGCAAAGGACATCGAAAATCAGTGAGAATGGCATCGCCTACTGGTGGAGGCGGTCGCAATGTTTTATTTTCAGCCTCTTCTCCGTAATCTCCTCCACTCCATGATTCGTACAATGTGCAAAGGGGTGAATTCCATATCGCCTTCATAACTGCTTCTCCTGTTTTCATTGATATCTCCCGACAATACTGAGAGGATGATGTGGGAAGTGCTAAATCAGGAGCGGCCTCAAGTGCTGTCGAAATTGGAAGTTCGCACGTGCGATACCATTCACATTGAACCCTGTAGGAGAATGGCCCCTCAAGGTTTGCCGTGGCATTAGCCACCATTGTATTGAAATTTGGAGTCTTATCTACCGAATCGACGTAGGATGCTGCCGATATCAAAAGAGCTGCCCCTTGAATATGATTGGAATCTCCCACAGTGACAAAGATCATGACTTGCCGTCCCGCCCGGTAGGCAGCATTGATTTTTTCAGCGTGTTTTTTTTGAAGGTACCATTCCCCTCTAACTGTCGATATGGAACAATCTCGATAGGATGCGGCTCTAACAATATAAAAAGAGGCATTTTCTGGTTCCAAAATGGGCGTCGGACGGCCTCCTCCAGCCGATCCCCCCTGAAAATAATCCACAGTAGTTGTCTCATGATTTCCAAACATATTTTCGGTTAGTTCATTTTCTCCGTCGTCTCCCGTGGCCAAGGCCTCCATACCTGCCTTGGGATACTTCCTAAGCTCATTCTCCCCGTGAGCAAAGTGGCATCCATCTCCAAAGGGACAATCTCCATTCATATAGTGTTTGCACAATGATACCTTATAGAACTCATTGGGCTTGGGCGCCGGGCGCCTCGTCGACTGGCCATCCTTCATCGCCTGCATCTGACTCAACCCCAGTGTAAAGTCAGCCACCAAAGGCAAATCTGCCCTGTCCCGCCAGACATGCTTGTACCGACAGAATGGCCCATGGATGCAAAATCCCTGGCTGTAAAAGACACATTCCAGTCTGTCCGCCTCACTAATGTGCCGAAAGGGGCAGTCCTTGACCTTGCAGCGGTCCCCATGTCGGCAGAGCGGCATCTTACTGAGATCGTATTGGTGCAGGAACTCGCAGGCGGCGCCCTTCATGCAGAGGTCCCGCAACCAGTGGCGGCAGACGACCGTTCGCAGACGGGGATCGTGCTTGGCGGAGGTCAGAACGGGCTCAGCCTCCTCGCCGGTGGCGAACACGGAGCCTGCCTTGCGGTACGGCAGAGGGTCGAGTGTTTCGGGGATGCCCTGCGTCAGGGCGTAGTTCTCAAAGTCGTACGTGACCATGTTGAGGGTGAATGGTGACGGATCCAGGAGGCTGGACGACGGCATGGTGGAGGCGAGGAGATCGAATGACCAAGGAATCTAGTAGAGATCGACTATCACGTTTGGGTTCATTCGAATAGAATGACATTGATTGTGTTCTTTCTTGCCCGGTCCCAACGAACTGCAGTGAGGCACTTCATGGTCACGATGGCATGGCCGATGGTAGCAGAGCCAAACGTGTCATGTGGTGCGAGTCATTTTTGATCTTTTTGATTCCAAACGACAAAAGATTAAAATAAATTTCAATTTCTGTCAACAAAATGTTCTACAATAGTACATAGAAATAAGTCACTGAACTTTGGGATATTCTTTAGTTTCAGTGATTTCAGATGAAGTTCACTACTCATGAGGAAGACAATGATAATGGTGATGATTATGATGGTAGAGTTCAATGTAATTTCAATCATTATGTATGAATAATAAATTATTAGTGGTACTTTGTGGTCATAATGATAGCATTGCAAATGTCTATTCTTGAGCCAAGTAATATGTAAACATTCATTTTCAAGTATTTGATACTTTATTGCCATCATACTATTTAAATGGCAAACCTGAGTAGAACAATTGAAGAATTATTCATCATAGAATGAATAACTGCTCAAAAGAAAAAATGAATGCTGCACTGGTCATAAATGTCAGGTTAAAAGATTCTATAGCGAGTGGACACAAAATTTATGGTCAATCAATCTATGGAATTTTTCGCTGAGTCTCTGAGTTACAGTTTTATTTGGGCAAATACTCATTCAAAGAACCCTTTGGCATGTCAGGATCAAACTTTTTTGCAGTGAGCTCCCCAGAAGAACACCCAAGAAATGTAATGGCATCTGCTACAAATGTCAAACAGGACCCCAAATACATGGTACTTGCGAATGTCAGAATCAACAACAATATATCTTCCTTGGGGCCAAAGAGAATGTTGGATTTGATAATGCTGCATATGGTTATTTATGATGTAAAATGAAGACCAGAGCTTCATGGAAAAATCTTCCTCATGCATTCTCAACTTCTTACAATTGGTGCTATAAGTCGAAAAACTGTGTACCACAACCCACAGGCAAAGAACGCTTGCAAGTTCTACATATACACCATTACTGCAATGAAATAGTGTTAAGGTGCATCAAAGAAGTCAGAAAGTTGGAAGAGTAGAGGAGTAATTGTTACTTCATTATTCCCTATTGGCATAGGGTCTCTTTTTTGTACTCTACTGGCTAACTTAAAATTGATATTAATATGCACTGTCCAGGTTCAGTTTAATTCTTTTACTTTCATCATTTTTTACCCAGCTTTGAATATATATTTGACAATGAAAGAATACATCATTTATTATCACCCATGCAGTGCATCTGTCTTTTCCTTCATCCTTAGCGTCAACAGTTCCTTGACTGATTTCACTCTCATTACCATTAATATTTGCCTCAAATTCATCAAAATCTATCGCCTATAAGCTTTACTCTCTTTTATTGTCAGTGATTTCAGGATCAGCAACAAAGTCATCAGTGTCTGTTGGACACCCCTCTTTTTCTGAGCCAATCTCAACATGCTCTTGAATCCCCTCACTCTTTCCAGCATCTCTTTCTGCAGTAGTTGGACTTTCTTTTCTCTCAATTTCTTTTTTCTTTGCATCATGCATAATTGCCAGTATAGATTCATCCACACCATTTGTCCACCTAGCATCCCTATATGGTTGAATAATTTTTTCCTCTGCATACTCCACACCCTTGATCTCAAGCACAATTTGAGTTGCCAATGTCATAGTCTTGACATCTGGACCATCGCTAACTTTCAGGCACTGAAGATATTTCCTTTTGGCTCTCTTCTTCATGTCTCTCTCAGGACGACCTCTCCTCTTGATCAACAGATTCACAAGCCCCTCAGTCACACGGACAACATTGTTCAACCCATCCTCTTCCTCTTCTTCCAGCCTCACACTCTGTCCCCTCTCCTGCATCTCCATGATTCCCCTCCAAAGTTCCCCCAAGACTCTCTCCACCATAAATGGCTCTACTGCAAAATACAAGCCTGTTCTGTCATCCAAAATAACATCTGCCACAAATACCCCCGCCTCCCAACGCACCTTTCCATAAACTACCTTGTAATTCGGAATCCTCGATTGCAACATTCCCTCAATGGCGGCACGAGCGTCCTCTTTTTGGAGAACAAATCGATTGCAGCGTCGGAATTCTCGTAGTGCCGTGGCAATAATGGACGCATCGCGCAATTTACCAGGGCGGGCGGAGTGGCAGAGTGTAAGAAAGTCGGAGTGGCGAATGAGAGTGTGAGCGGGGTCGGACGCGTAGAGTTGGAGGATGCGAATGGCGTGGCCAGGAGTGAGTTGGGGGAGATTGGCGACTTGGAGGGGGCTGGGCTTACGAGAGGGAGAGGGGGAGTCGAGAGAGGAGAAGTGGTGAGAAGAGAGAGAGACTGACGACCATGATATTCGAGACAGAATGTGACTTGGTGGAATGACGCGGCGAAGGAACATGGTTCAGGGCGTACAGTAGGGGTAATAGGGACGAGTCGAATAGTATGTAGAGGTAAGGTGATTTCTGCTTACTGGGCCAACCAAGACAGACAGACGGTAAAGTAATGTAGGTAGTATAGTACTGCTGCTAGTATTACTATTGCGTATCGTAGATATTCCTACTTATTTTGATGAATTACGAAAAAATCCAAAATTACATTACATCTGCACACTCGTCGAGTGTGAAATCTTTCAGGAGAAATGACATTTCTGACTAGAGAGAGCTTCATTCAATTAAGCCAGAAAACAGACTCTTGCTCAAGAGAAAACAAATGGTCTGGCCTTGGCTGTGGAGATTTTTGAATTTTAGAACTCTTGAAAAGTCGAGAGGGGGGGCAATGACAACAATATTTTGGCACCTATCTCATTTTTTTCTCAACCAATCTTCTCTGTAAAGGCAAAAGTTAGGACATGGAAGAAGTGAATGCACAACGGAGTAACTTGGCAGCTTCTTGGTCCAAACTAGACACTACATTCCAAAGCGAATTGGATCGCCTAGATAAAGAGCAACGTGATCTTCAAATAGACCTTGACGAGTTAAATGATAGCAAGAGGAAAATAGCAGAAGAAAATGGAAATATCGAAGGTGTGAGTAATGATGATATAGTTAAAATAAATGCTGGTGGAAAAATCATTGTTGCCAGACGTTCCACACTTACTCAATTGAAAGGCACACGATTAGAGGGCCTTTTTAGTGGAAGGTGGGACAAAGTCTTGACTAGAGATAGAAATGGTTGTATTTTTCTTGATGTGAATCCTGAATGCTTTCAGTCGATTGTCGATTACTTAAATGAATTAGTCATCACTCCCCCTGGATGTACTTCTGATTCTCCTTACGTTGACCCTGAAGATGAAGATATCCTTGAACATCAACTGGAACTATTTGGAATACCCGAAAAATTTAACTCACTGAACCATAGCAAAATACTGTCAAATAACATAGCCAAGAAGCATGTTCGAGATTGGTTGGAGAGACAACGATATAATGGAAATCCACAACGAGTATTTAGAGCGAAAAGACACATTTTTTCTAATGAGGATTTAAAACAAATCTTTTTTAATCCATCATTATTTTTAACAATTTGTACGGTCGATGATGGGACAATCTTCGGTGGCATAAAAAGCAACGACTTCACTCATGTCGAACCATGTACATACTATGAATGTGACATACCACTAACTACAACATTCAGCCTTGAAGGAGCGAATTTTAATGAATATGCTGAAATTGAGTTTGAACTGAAAAGCAAATTATTGCGTATTCATATTAACGGCTATGATTGGCTTGCTGTAAAAGATATAGAAGTTTATCTAATTGAATTGGCGCATGCTTCCCCCAAAAAAGCTCCTCAACAACATCAAGAAAAGAGATTTACAAAAGAGATCAATGGAGCATTGGATTCCAGTTGGCAGTCAGTGCGTGATGCCAGATCAAATGTAGCTCAATTAAAAGAGAAATTTTCTGATGAGATTCAGTTTCTATCTTCTTTCACGCATGGATCTGCGAAAAGCGTGATAGTCCTAAATGTTAGTGGAACTGAAATGGCAACTACACGCGAGACGCTACAATGTTTCAAAGAGTCTGTTTTGGCTCGACAATTCGATGATGGTATATGGACTGAACAAGGCTCTGCAGATAAAATATCAACATGGGATACTGCTAAAGTATTGTCTTGGCTCTCAGATATTGAGGGAGTGACAGATGAAATTATAGCTAGCTTTGAAAGCAACGAAATAACTGGGAAGCAGTTGATTGCCCTTGGAAAAGAGGGGTTAGAAGATCTTGGAGTTACTATGAAGGGTGTGTTGTATTTATTATTGAATGAAATCAAGAAATTTGAACAACTGGAGAAGAATCCAGTAACATTAATTGAACATTCCCCCTATTGTTTTGGGAAAATAATTGATTATCTTCGTATGAAAACAATTCATTCAAAAAGTCTGGTTGAAACTAAACCAGCATTACCTAAAGTTCGCGAGGAAGAAAAGGGTAGATTTCTCAAAGTAGTAAAATACTTTTTTCCTGGAGAGACATCTAAATTTAATCTTGGTTAGGCTTGAGAATATCCTCATGTTGTTTGCCTTGATGGATTGGTTCATTATTAATTGTACTGTGAAGTCTCCTACAATTGATGCCTTTGTTGATCCATCATTATTCATCTCATGTCTGAATGGTAATAAGTAGAGAGTTATTTTTCCTACTATCATGTGTATCAATAATTGAAATTGTTTAGGGGCACCTCTATAGGCACAACCATTAGGTTTTCAAGACTATTCTGCAACTAGAAATAAAAATAAAATTATGGCATTTATTCATTTTTGGTTTGATAACTTAATCAGACATTCATTAATTCTCACTAGTACCTTCATTATAATCCAGATTCCTTTGTTTATATGGTAGGCAACTCTCTATGACAGATGCTGGAATGGGTAAAACTGAAAAATGGTGTGGCATAATACAAGCAGTAATGAGAAATGGAAAAACTGCATGATTTATGTGCAGGGATACCATGCAACACAACTATGATATCATTTTGCGTGCAGCGACAATTCATTATAATTTTATGTGAATTTCGACAAACATATTTTAATCTTGCAGTACTTCTTGTTAGTTAGTAAGTTTGCATGGAGCACACTAACACAATCCTACACACATTAACCACCAATCAGTTCACTTTTAGTATAACTATTACTCTATTAGTACATTGTAATCGAAATGAAGTCGAAGAAAACAGTAAAAGTTGTGCAGCTCCTAGTTTTTTCTCATGACATTATCACAATGTAATGATAGAAAATTTACCACCTTGACATTATCTTCCTTTATGTCATATTTTGATATTATCAAAAATAATGTTGAGGTAATGTATCAAAATAAAGTAGATCGGAAGAGC
>JALLAW010000651.1:0-11873 GCA_036939535.1 Cyclotella kingstonii | reverse complement strand
GGTAAATTTTGTATTGCCTCGCTGAAATTTTGCTAATTTCAAATAATACATCCCCAAAAAATGCAAAGAATAGGCCTTTTTGGGAGAGTCTTATAACTCAGCCAATACTCGGCCGATTTCAATGATTTCACATGAATTGGGTAGCTAATAAACTCTAGTTTAATCTTGTATCGATATTGTGAATTCTTCTTTAAATTTGAGGAGCTGGCAAAATTCCTCCTAAAATAGGTCAAAAAATATTAAGGTATCATTTTGTCCCACTTTTATCTAGCAAGAATGAAAGCGCGGGATAGTCACCATTGGAAAGCCCGTGAAACATGTAAGAACTTGCATATGCATTTCATGTTTATACGACTAATACTGATGGAATACGCTAATTTCAAAAGAAGCAAAGATTATGCACTGTCTTATAGGGTCAACACCAGCATTTACAGCAAATGGCATATAGGACTCAAAAAGCCACTTCAGCTGCATCACATGCCACTAAGAAAGGGAAAAAAAGATGTTGTGTTGTGAAGTAAAAAGATGAAGATTATATCGATGCTGGAAAAAAACGTTTGAGATGATAAAGACACAAGACAATAATTCCTTTTTAGGCAGCATTCTCCTCGATCCAAAGGTTAAGGTTTTACTTAAGTTCAAAACCTAAAAAAACCACATGATCTTGGCAGTAGCGACGCATTTAGGACAACTTAAAAATTTCATTATTGACAAAGCTTTTTTTAATTACTCAGCCCAAGAGTTTGTATCACATCTGTCGAATAGAGGCGATTCGAATTGCCCAGATTGGAGTTTTCAACATTTCACAGCCTGCTCTTTAGCGCTGAACATTACTGTCAGGGCGGAACAGCAATACATTCTGAATCTTATAGTGGAACCAAAGGGTGAGATTTATCTAGAGCTTGCTGAACAGAACAGGTTTCACTACCTTGGACAGCTTACCACAAAAGAGGAAACAGAAACTGACAGGCTCTCCAATACCTTTGCAGGAACACCTTATAGAGGGTACGTGATGATTAGGAACTTGATATAAGTGGTCTCATTTTGGCAAAACCAACTCAGTGGCAAACTATTTATGCTGCCAGATGACAAATTGAGAATCTATCTTCAGTGATGAGGAAAAGAAAACGCTGATTTCAAAATTACCTCTACGTGAGGAATGGGAGCCACAAATTCTCACAAACTCAAAAGAGTGGGTAGAGTTTTATCAATACAAAGAGAATAAACATAACACACTCCTTAAAACATGTAGAAGAAGGATAGGGTTCTCCAGAGTAGCAGATATCTGACACTCATAAGCAGATCATAACATTAGCTGCTCGCTTGATGAGCCGATTTCAGATCCCAGGCCTTTGTATGAATTAAGTGAAATATATAGTATGCCCCCTCAGGGATATCTTCTCAGAAAGACTGTCAAAGACTATGTGGTCTAATATTTATGGATGTTCAAATGGTAGAAGACTGCACCTAGATGCTCTAGACAAGGAATTAACACCTGACCACTCTCTATTTACACTTCAACAAGAAACACTAATTTGCTTTGGTCCCATCTTTCACGTCCTAAGAGATATGTATTCCAATCTGAATATAAAAAAGTAGGCGCACTCAAATTTAACAACTGCTCAACTAGCCAATACGAGGAAAATACTAACCAACTTCACTCTGAATTCAACAACATGGTTTACCATTTAGCTGTGAAAACAGCCCTCTTTTGGTCAACATTGCCATTAGACACTGTTGATCTTTTACACTTGCAACAGTATGAGTACTGTGATGATGTGATCTAAACAAGCTAACAAGGTGATAATCATGTCTAGTCACTGTCTTCATGCCTACATAAAGAACCTACAAACAGTAGAATAAAAGATTGTTGCTTATGTGGCATCTTTTCAGGAATCTATTGTCAGACTGCTAGGGAAAAAATGGATTTTTTTGCGAATTGTAACAAGGTCATATGACAAGTTAGGGATTAAGTCCAATATATTGCAGGAATTTTAGCTGTGTGTTGATACAGATTATCTCTGCGATTATAACTGAAGTTATGCTGAAGAATTGGTTCCCAATTCTTGTTTGTTTGATACCTTGTGCATCCTTACTGTGTTGAAGATGGCAACCAAAAAGGCCTTTGTCTACCACAATGTAGTTTGTAGAAGTAATTTATTATCATTAATTAATTAATCACATCAACATGTATATGGTTCATTTAGTAGCGTTTACTTGTGTGTATAAATCGAAGGTTTTATACAATACTGTGGACAATTCCAGATGACACAGGGGGCGCCTTCTCGCTCTATTGGTCTTTAGATGAAGAGTTCCGATTGCTCCAATCTTCCACAACATGCCCATCTACAACACAACGAGCTCAACACTTGGCAATCTCTACGAGGCATACACCAACAGCTATACCATCGACGCTAAGGGTATCAGCGAGGGATGCACATTGTTAGGCTTCCTCCTCCTGGCACAAAAATCAGTGACTT
Organism: Cyclotella kingstonii; assembly: GCA_036939535.1. Lineage (NCBI taxonomy): Eukaryota > Bacillariophyta > Thalassiosirophyceae > Thalassiosirales > Thalassiosiraceae > Cyclotella > Cyclotella kingstonii. Next base: position 9,393 of record JALLAW010000651.1, on the reverse strand, counting down.
TCCCCATAGTTTCTTACCAGGAAACAGAGACCTCTTCACCCTGTTTTCCTTGGAAAGAGCGAGGGACCTACTCGCAAGTCTCTAACGCAAAGACTGGTTTCCTCTTGTTGGTAGCAAAAGAAAATATCAGATCCTTTGAACACAGGACACAAGTTCTTTGAGATACAACTCAAACTCAACGTATGCTTTGAACCATTATTTCCTCTCTTATCACAACTGGATCCTAAGTTATAGCTAGTTTGTGTTGGCGTGATCCTTTTGAAAGTGTACGCAGAGAGTCAATATAAAAGCCACAATCCATACATACACTTGTATTATCATGATTCTGTCTACTAGAAGCAATCAACACACTTGGTCAATCTCAGCTCTTGTTGAGCTAGACAATTTTTACTTGGAGCACTCAATAATCTTTCAAGGATTGCAACGAGGATCAAATAGAGTGTCTAGTTAGGTTTGGTCAGGTGGCAATTTTCACAAACTGCTGTCTCCACGCAGGCGAACGCAATAGATGGGACAAGGATTTGTTTCGGCTGTTTGCATATATCACTGACAATAAGGGTTAACAATCCACATGGGAGAATTGATAAATCACCTAGAGTACTAGAAGGTTCTGCACACAAACTGTTATTACCATCACGAAGTGGAAACCCAAGAAAGCTGGGTAAGAGACAGTCTTTAGAGATAATTTTGCCAGCCTCATCACCAGCAAAAGAGGCAATGACAGAATTTGGAGAATCAGAGCATACTTGGTCATTCATGGAGTCAGACAATGATGACAGTATCACAAATGCCATTGAGAGAGGAGATATTGGGATGATTCTCAACAAAAAGCATTACAGGATCTGTTTGTGAGACACAGATAAGGAGAAACCCATTACCAAATCTCCTACCCTAAAGTCATCAACCACATTGAGCCGATTGTGTCACAGGAAAGCCATTTCAATACAGAGGCAACAGTGAGGACCTAATATAATCAACTCTGTGATGCTAGCATGATGAACAACCAAGAAGGTTTCAACTGGGGTGTAGAGGAGGATGCAACTAGAATGGTGGCATTCACATTGCACACTGGGGAGCCTATGATTCAGGTATCACAAAAAGAGGATTTGCATGTCAGTGTACTAGACAATGGTACAGACAAGCTGAAAGTAGATATGACAAAAGAGGCAGAGACTGAGATGACTCAGGAGAGAGAAGGACATCACACAATCATGACAAAATCTTGGTGGACAGAGGACTCAGAGGAGAATGAAAAAGATATAGTGGTCTCCAGCGCAAACATGGCCAGCTCTGCAATCCAAATGCAATCATGGGAAGAGTTGCCTGGTAGAGGCTACAACACTGAAGAACATAATGGCATGGGAGCTATGTGGATGAAGAAGCAACCTACAGAGTGCACAAAGCCAGCAGAACAAATCATGATACACCTATGAATGTTTCAAGGGATTTGTCCACATTGCTGACTGAAACAGAGAACTCCACAGGCAAGAAGTTGCTAGGAGCTATCCAGCATGTCGCACTGACAACAGCAATGCTAAAATGAGGCAATAAACAATTTTCTCCTGTTTCGTGAGATATAAATTAGGTAGGAAAATGGAATATAGTACTACTGCTATATGCTGGGAGTACTAGGTATATGGTGCAATACTATAATAAGTTTCAGTGTACCGTACCATACACCTACTGGATCATAAATTCATCATGACCATGAGGACCCCGTGCCTGCCACTAGCCGCAAGCGAGTATCCCGTCGGCCCTCCGCCCAGCACGTTGCCAAGTATGGTCACTACGGAGGAACTGTCCGCCTACCGTCACAACCAACTCCATCGCTGGTCTCTCTCGACGCGCAGCGTGGCGCTCTACTCCGCCCTGGAGCAAATTGGTGAGGGCACTTATGGTGTGGTTTATCGCGGCATTCGTCGGCTGCGCTCTTCCGATAGCGCAAACAATGAGGTGGTGGCGCTCAAGAAGATTCGGATGCAGTTTGCGGGCTACTGGGGAATTCCGGCGACGGTGTTGCGGGAAATTCACATTCTCAAGAAGCTGCAGCACAAAAATATGGTGAGAATGTTGGAAGTGGTGAGTTCCAAGGGGAGTGAGGGTATGGACGATGCTGACTGGGAGGAGGGGCTGGCAGAGAGATTGGGAGGAAATGCTACTGCTGCTGCTGCTGCTGGAGAGGGTAAGAATAGGCATCAAAATATTGGCAAACTCAAACTCACTGCTACCACTACTAATATTCTTTCGAGTAGTAAAAAAATAGACAGTAATTCTAGTACTGCGGTGCCATTGAAATCATTAAGTAATGATTGCCAACATCAAAACAATCATTGTAATGACGAACAAAAACCAAAAAAATATGCAAATGAGTTACCTCATGTTGACAGTAACAACTCATTGACACTAAAGCAGTGCACGGATTGTCCTCCTTCTCAACGAGGGGAGGAGGACAGTAGTGCCCATGATCCGAAAGACCTCAATGCTTCGGAAGCTACTTCCATTGCACTGGATGATACACATCCATCCTTCGCCATGACCACTGCCACCACTCTGCATCAAAATTATATCTACAATAATACTGTCCTAGGCAATAACAGTAGCAAAAATAAAACAGGTAGTGGCAAAAAGAATAAACATAAGCATGTCGATGAAATTGATAGCCTTCGAGAATCATACAAAGGATCTCTCTTTCTCTGCCTTGAGTACGTTTCCCATGATCTTACAGGATTGTTAGATATGGCATACAAGTTTACCGAGGTGCAAACGAAGAGTCTCATTCATCAGTTGCTAGAGGTACTGGAATACATGCATGAAAGGAAATATGTCCACAGAGATCTGAAAAGTAGTAATATTCTCATCACCGAGAGATTCGTGCTAAAGCTGGCGGTGAGTAAAGAGACTGGTCTAGGGTACAAAAGCTGAGATTTCTCACGTGAAATTTATCTTCTTATTACGACTATATCAGGATTTTGGATTGGCTAGATGTTTAGATGAGGGATTTATTGGAAGGATGACCATGGGAGATGGGAGGGACAGAGAGTAAGAAAGTGGAAGAAATTCTTCCTACTTGTTTTTAATGCACTTGTCCTTCAGTTAACCTTGCCACCTTTTCTTCTATCTTTCTTTTTCACTGGCGCTCACTCACTCCATGTCAAAGCTACTCTTCCAATGAGGGGGAATTCACCAACAAGGTCATCACTCTCTGGTATCGTCCACCCGAGCTCCTCCTAGGTGAAACTCGTTATGGGACATCCGTGGATATTTGGTCTACTGGGTGTATCTTCGCAGAAATCATGCTCGGGCGACCCATCTTCACTGGAAAGACCGAAATGGAGCAGCTCAAGCTCATTTTTGACTTGATAGGAACTCCTACTGAAAATACCTGGGAGGGCTTCAATCAACTCAAGCTCATTCGAACTGGGGAGGTCACCATTGATAATGATGCCACTACCAATGCGCGAAGAAGACCTAAATTGAGGGAAAAATACAGTGCCAAAATTCAATCGGTGTCGGCACTGAACTTGCTCGAAAAGTTATTGGAGTTGGATCCCAAGAAGCGTATCACTGCTCGAGGAGCATTGTCACATCGTCACTTCAAGGTAGCACCCATTGCGCCGAGTGATCCTTCTGAGCTGGGGATTATTGATTTGGGTGGGAATACATCGGGATATCACGAGTTCCAAACAAAGAAGCGTAGGAGGGAGGCCAAGGTTGTGGGAAAGAAGGCAGAGGAAGATGCCAAGAAGAGGGGAGAAGATATAGAGAAGCAGAAGGAAGCTTTTGATAAAGCCTATAGAGATCATTTGAACAGGGGGGCAGAGGGAGATAAAGAAGAGAAAATCAAGCGTCAGAATATTCTTGAACAGCAGCAGCAGCAGCAGCAACAACAAAAAGAACTTGATACTCAAGAGAAACAAGAAGTTAATCAAACAAATAGAGACTTTCATAGTCATAATATTGAGCTTAATCCTCAGCAGCAGCAGCATCATCAAAGATACCAGGGACACCCCCAACAACAGAAAAATCAACAACGTCCGTACATTCCACAACAACGCATGATAGAGGAAAGAAACCAACTCCATCAGCCTCGTTCATTTGTCGAAGACCGTCATCGTTATCCGCCTGATAACTGGCAAAGACAACAAGTTCCATTCCATCCTCAACATGGCTTGCCTCGTGATTATAACCATCATAAATTGCGCCCTCCTCCCAATATACCTGCAGTAACCGATGTTCTTCCGCAGAGGGGTGTTGTCGGCATGCGAATGTATGATAGACACCGCGAAAGTTACGATTATAAACGGCTTGATTACCATCACAGGGTAGAAGGCTCCATCCCATCCAATCATCAGGATCGAGTAAGGAGTAGAGATAACCATTTTGAACCAAACCGAATAAGAGATGAGTCTCATAGGAAAGATGATTATCAGGAGAGAAGCGATCGTCCACATGATCCGAAGAATGAGCTACCTCCTGCCCCTGGGGACGAAGGCATGCTACAGGCTCCACTGTTAAAGGAAGATGACCAAAAGGAACATGTGATTAGCTGTCAAGGAGACTCCGACAAGAGAGGTACGCGAGAGATGAGGGAGAGTCACGAGTCTGATGGTAATCCTCCACCTCAATTGTCGCAAGATACCTATGGAGTCAATTCATCAATGGTACACGGAGACGACCGAACAAATAATGAAGGTGGTTTTATCGACAGAAAGCAACGGAAGGACGTGGAAGAATACCATTTACCTTCTGATTCTACCGCACGCGAGGAACAGAGCCATACCGATCGACTAGATTATTCCAGTTTGAAACGGAGTCTTCATGATCGTCACCGTCATGTACATCACGAAGACGAGCGTCGCCATCGTCGTCACCAAGAAAATGATGGGAAGAAAGAAAAGACAAGAGATAATAATGAGGATTACCATCGCAGAGAGAGAAGTGTAAATGAAACCAGTAGAGAAGATCGAAGGAGCCATAAGCATGTCTCACCCGGACGACATCAAACATCCTATTCGGATAATCGCCACAGCGAAAAACGACAAAATGGTGATGTAGAGGCGAGCTCTCAAGAAGTGTCTTTTGACATGGATACAACTAAATCAGAATTAAACGATAAGAGAAAGGATGATCCCCGATCAAAGAATGTCAATCCCGAACGTGCATCAAATGAAAAGGAGGCAAAAGAGAGTCACAGTGGCCGTCATCGTATTGAACGTAAGCGAGATGAGCACTCTATAACCCCACCCTACAAATGGGATTCTAAAGAGAGTCAAACTGATCGTCACCGTAGTGGGCGAAAGCGAGAAGAGTCTTCTATGACTGATACGGAACACGGACATAATGTGGAACGTCCATCAATCGAAAGAGGGAACAAAGAAAGTCACAGCGGTCGCCATCGTAGTGAAAGAAAGCGAGAAGGGTATTCTTGGGCTGATAAGGACCAGGGAAGTGAAAGTAAACGCAGTCGTCACGGGGAGAAATATCGTAGTGAGAGGAATAGGTATCATGATGAGGATAACTCTCACAAAAAAAATCACCACTCTGATGGAAACCTTCGACGACTTAGAGTTGATGATGAGGAAAGATTTCGAGACGAAAGTGTAAGAAATATTGAAAATTTAAGAGTAGACAGAGTTCAACGCAACAGTCAAGTTAGTGTTAATTTTGTGCCACCTCCCGAGCGATTTCGTGAAGACAGGCGTCGTTCATCTGGTGATGATCAGAGGCATAAACGAATTGATGAAGACGGCCGTTACATTGATCGAAATGATAGTCGGAATACGAGTGACAGACATGGAAGCAAGATTGATGACAAATTCAATGGAAATCTGATAGCGCCACCATATTATCGAGAAAGAGATCGATTTGGAAATCCGATAGGACCGTGGGAAGGATCTTATAATAAAAGACCATCTTCGAATCGTACCTTTTTTTGCTCGGAAAGGCATGGTGACGGTCATAGCAACGAACACAAAGATAAACGTGATGAGAGGCGCTAATTTCTTTACCTTCCATCCATCAAAGGATGAAATGTGGATGTTTTTTTCTCATAATATTGTTTGATGCAGCGTTTAGTTTCCTTGCAAACGGCACTATGGATTGTCTAAATATATATTTTGATGTGTATTTTGAAGATCTGAGAGGTTTAGTATTTTCTCATCGGAACAGCTTTCAAGCCGCCTTCAAATCATGAGATGAAGGTTGTTCGCACTTGATTTAAATCATAGTTTCTTTTAAAAAACAATACAGGTTGGCTATTTTGGTGACGTGATTGATCAGATATTTTTATCACTTTTCATTCTTAACAGGTCGAACTCTCTAAGCAGGATGACATCAGATTCTAGAAGATTGATCTCTTTGTGTCAAATGAATGGCATTTGGTAGACATAAACTTCGAAATGTTTAGCGTTATAAGAAAAGACATTCATCTTTCCTGATACTGTGTTTCCAAACGATAGCCACCCCTACGAATTTTAACGTAGGTCGTTTCACCCTCTTCTATGAGATCAATCTGGCAGGATGCACTCTTTCTTCCTACAAAAAATCAAGATATACCTACATTCCCAAGAAACTAATCAAGTCGTTTCCATAACATCCTCTTTGATAACAGATGTTCACATATTTTTTAACTCACCGAAATAGTAGTAAGATATGACATGCACGTATCGGATGATGAATGTTTTATGTGGAGTCGTCAGCGAAACTAACGAGTACCTTTTATTTTTTGTAAGTTTTCATGAATTGAACTCTGGAACTTTTCATGATCCAAATAAACAATCTACCTTCATTTTCAGGTATGAGTGAAGTATAAGATGAATCCAACTTTTCTTGTTATAGAGATGAAATGCCTACTTGATGCATGAGTGCCACTCTTGTTTACCCAGATCTAACCTTTCAAACTGTCACAAGCAACTAATGGAGTATACACAAATCATGTTGCCCACACTAGGAATGGACTCTGAGGAAGCTAACCATTGTCTTAGCATGTTTAGTGGTTTGTTTGATTCGAATTAGCCTCATTTCTATCTACGTTCATTATATTTTAAGTAATATGATCGCCATCCATGGACAACGACTCATTTTACAACAATTTCTTTTCCACCAGCTGATCTTGGATGTTATCATATTTAGAGTACGAATTATTACTTCGGAACTAGCCGAGGGCATGGGTGGAAGGCAAACATTAATGTTTGAAATGATACTTCACAGTCACCATCTATCATTTGTAATAGTTGTACTCAAGCCCAAGGAAATCCATGGAACAACCACCGAATCATGCTTCAACATACAATAAAATCTGAATGATAGGATCTGTGACATTTTTGATCAACTTTTTTCTTAATCTATAGTTTTCATTTCAGATACAGCCTCAATTTTAACTACGACGATGAAGTTTTGCCTAGAGGTTTGGTTTTGTCTATAATATCATGCAAGACTCTAGGTTGTTGCGTCCAGTGGGAAGAGATGCCGAACATGAACTATTTATTGTTAGAGGAAGAAGTAATTATTCTACTCAGTACTACGTGAAAGCACGGTCATGCATTTCTGAGGTAAGTGTTTATTTACCATTATCATGTTTCTCCTTCATTCTAATTCTATGTAGGATAATTATTTTAAGAAAATAATCCCAAGTGTTAATACCAATACCATGTATGGCTGCTTGACTAAAATGTATTCGTTACTATCATCCACCATCCCGAACTACCTGTTTCAGCAGAAGGTTGTTCGGCATTATTACATTGATCACTAGACAATGGGGACTAAATTGTGAACATAATACTTGCCCAGTAGTATGTAGAATTAGTGAAACGTCAAGTTTTGCGCTGTTCGATGCAGCTGGAGTAATTCAGCAAATCACTCTTGACAAGCATTACTTATGATATGGATCATTTTCTTACTTTTAAATTTGAACACTGAAAATCAGAGAGCTTTTTTAATATTTATGGAAATAATGGTGTCATGATTCAGAAGCATCAAAAGTCGCGCGAATAATCTCATCCAAACCATCCATCTTGGAAAGAGCCAACTCCTGAGTGATTTTTCGGACGTTCATGGAAATATCTGGAGGACTGGGAACACATGCAGTATTTCCATCCATAGATGGTCGATTCACAGCAACAATAGAGGAATCACTCAACTTTAGGTGGTTTGCGACTGCCAGAGCAAGTTCATATCGTGAAAGACGCGCACTTCCACCCAAATTGTACACCCTCACTTGAGCATTGGAATTGGTAGTACTGGAACGGATGATGGTTTGATGCAAAAAGTGCGAAATTGAAGTGATGACATCATTTATGTGCACCATCGATCGGTATTCATTGTCAAAGTATTCCGTAGGTGTTTGAGTTTGTAATCTATTCTCAATGAATTGAAGGAAAGAAGGGAACGATCCTTTCCGACAACCATGAATCAATGGTGTTGGTTTTCCAAGTATGAGAGAGCTTCGTAAGATGACTGATTTTGGATTGGGTGTGAACTTTTTCAGATTGTTTAATTCTAAAGACTTTAGCGTTGTACAACTGCCTGTCAGTTCCTTCTCACTCAAAAGATATCCTTTTTCAGCAGGATAATTGAGCAATACTCTTTCAAAAGCTAATTTGGTTTGGCCATAGATATTTACGGGTATGGTCTCGTCAATTCCATCCTCTCGGTAAAACGATTTCATTCCCTCATAGACTTGATCCGTGGACAAGTATATAATGGGTGCTCTAAAAGAGAGAAGGTCGATTGGAACATTAACTTTCCATGCTTCTTCTTGGTGAATTTCACAATATGCAGGGCTGGAAAGAGCAGCTAGATGAATGATGACATCAAAAAAAGGACCAATTTCGCCCTTTTCGCAACAAGCTTGTTGAATAATGTCGACATAATCTGATTTGGCAAAGTCAACTTTGGCAATAAAGTTTACTTTCCCAATAGATGGATGGAGCTTGTTATCACCATTATGGAACAGCAGTTGAGTCAAGTCGCGCTCAAATGTGGCGAGTGAGTTGTAGGCTAGATACAAGTCGTACTTGGTAGTATCGTCGATCGTGTCATCGTTAGCAACATGATTTGTGCTGTTGACACCGTTAAATGCAAGCGATGTGATCAAATGCTGTCCGACGTAGCCAGAAGATCCAGTTACGAGAATTTTTCGTGGAGCTTCGACAACAGCATCGGATAATGTGGTCATCGCTAGAACTAGAACATGACCTTGGCCTCAAATCCGTTGCAGTCTATTATTGCACCACAACATGGAAATTATAGTAGGAGTAGTAATTACATAATAAGGTATAATAGTATGTGACAAAAATGCAACTGGAATATGCAAGTGAAAATAAGTACCAAAATAAAGAGCAGAGTAAGAATCACATGATACTCCCCCTGCGCCACCAGTGTCGTACCATGGTA
>JALLAW010000650.1:0-11891 GCA_036939535.1 Cyclotella kingstonii | reverse complement strand
CGTAAACGGGGATTTTTTTAGCAATTTATAAATTGTCACTAGCAATTTATAAATATATTTCTTCCATAAAAGGAGACTAACCTATATACCATTTATTCAATATGCTGTTTTCTCCTACACTCATCAAATAAGCTTTGCACTTTTAGCACGCTCATAATCCATGTCAGATTCCCACGGATCGTCTTCATCCGCATCAGTTAGAGATTCTTCACTGTTCTAACAGAAAAAAACAATCTCCTTTTGCCCCTGTATTTGCATCAGTGAGATGTTTTGCCTCTCTGGTCTCAGTTTTTCTTCTTTTCGCTCTTTAACATTCATACTTTTCTCTACATGGAATACATTGGAGATGATTTCATATAATTCTTTTTTATCACCATGATTGTTTGGATTTCATTTGTCAGATTCATTAGGTCTAGTGGCCCTGATTGTGACCTAGCCTGATCTTATATAGATTCTTAAAACTAAAGTACTCCCTGATCTTAATGATCATGTACTCTCTGACTCTGTTGGCATTGCATTCGTTGTCATTGAAGCTTTGCCTGATCTCTTAATGCACCCTACAAGACAACTAAAGTAATCTTGGGGAACAGAGGTTGCTATCTCTTTTGTCTTTTCAGACATTGCTGGCTGATTCCTTTACAAGTAAGCCAACCAACGTCAATAACCCATTAGAGATTGAATTGTTGAAGCAAATGCTAATACTAATGTCAATATTTCCACCACCTTCATAGATTATCTGCGAATTCGATAGCGCCAAAAGGAATGGATATCTTCTTATCAGATGCTCCATGTCTCTTTTGCATTACATGTCATATAGTACTTAGAGCCAGAAGCTTCAATCTTAAGCCAAGGCATATAATTTATTCAATCAAATTCTGTTTGGAATCGAGTTAGAGAACACCAAATGAAATGCATGGATCTTTAGATTAAATGAAGATATACTCATCATAATTATGAGGTTGATCAAAAGGGTTCATTCTCAATGATGGGAAGTTTAGTAAAACATGCTCTCATAATGAATGAAACATGGACACTCAATGGAATGATCAGAGCTCAATAACCAAGTAAATCTAAACAACAACTGTCAAAAGAGTAACTCTACACATTATTGTCACCTAGATGAAACTTTATCTACAGTTTCTCCTGATCTGCTTCTCATAATATTTTCCAATTGCTACCTAATAGTATGTTCTTTTTCTATTACTGTTTTTTCTTCATTGAATAATCTGATTTTTATTTGTGCCTTCAGATGTAGATATTTACTCTCTATGTAATTTGAGAAACAGTCAGATGTAAAATGCGCCTGACTAAGTTAGACACATTGTTGAAGTATATGGAATGGATGAAGCCCACAAGCCTTGAAATGTAGTTTTCTACCACATAACCAAATTATATGTTATACTTCAAGTCATCAATAACAGGTAGCATCTATCAAAGCTGGTGCATTATCTCTAGGGCTTTAGATAATATAAAAACTTAAATGATGCAGCATGCAATGGAGTTGAAGCTTTGAATCCTATGTAAACGCCAAGATTGAAATGTATCATACTTTGTCAGAACTAAAAAATGTGGAGTTCTACATGTTATAATCAATATCATTAGTTTCATTAGTTTCCTTGAATTGTAATATTCATCATACCATAAAATAAGCTCCTAATTTCCAATTCCTAACAGTTGTGACAGCAACTTCTTAGCTACAGCTATCAACTCACCAAGAAGCATATCTTCTTCCAAGCGTCCATTCATCTGTAAGAACACCTTTTATGGCCTAGGTCACTTTCTTCATTCTGCTTCAACATGCCTTGGAGACAGATTAATTGCAAAGGAGCATGATAATTAAACCCAAGTAGAGGATATGCAGCAATTTCCTCTTTTCATCTTCCTGTCACTCATCTTTACAATCAGAAAAGTTCCAAGTCATCAAAACAATCTAATAAAATTGCTGGCAATATTATGACAAATGTGGGCAGATATCATAAAGATGGTCATGATGGCAATGATAAAGCATAGATAATTCTCTAAATGGTGACCCATTTGCAGAAAGAATCATACTACAAAAGACTAAGAATAGCAACCCAGTATCAGTGCTCCCATTGATATAAGCTTTGGGCAGAGTAAACTGAGACTCCAAGAGAACATTGAGGAAGGATACGAAGAGCTTCAAGAATGGCTGGATAAACTGAAAGCGACTTTTGGCAATATCAATGGTACTCAAGACAGTTGAACAGATGATTGCATCGTTCTTAGTGGTTGATATGAATGATTTGATTCTGGATACAAAGATGATAAGAATTGACAAAAGCAAAATAACAATCGAAGCGTACGAATAATTGCGTAAAATGATAACAAATAATTATTAATAAAGAAAATTACGGAAAACCTTAAGAAGAAACCATATTTCTGAAATATTGTCTATGATTAAGAAGTTAATTCAACATGCCAATTTGATGCTCACCAGTGACACATTCTTGATTGCTTTCGAGCAGAGAGGATGAAGCGTTCTTGTTGTCACTCTGAATGCATTTGCTTTTGGGTTAGCCTCTACTCGTACCAAACAGCCCACGTTAATGTTGTTACCATTCATGTCAAGAGCACCTGTTCGAAAAGTTGCAGCACCTGATACAGTCCAAGGTGTTGGATCAACACCTTTACATCTACCAAATTTCAATCCATCTACAATTATTTTCGTTACCCGATCCATATACTCACTATCAATTTCAGGCGCTGAGGGCGGTAGCTTCATCACTTCCTGACATTCACGGTCTTGACCCTCCAAACTCTTCCATCGTTGCATGAACGCCCCAGGATCAAGATTGACTGGCTCCATGAAGCATGTTGCCACAAGAGGTAAACGTAAAGGGTAATCGTGATGCTCTCCCTCTTCAGTATCAAATGATATTCTCATTGATGGAGCATCGTCAAAAGGCGCAGTAACTTCAACCAAAATCATTAACTTTGCTTGTGTCCTTGTAGCCACCGTGCACCCACCGGAATCATACTCTCCATCATCTATCAAGTCTTGCGTTCCTTGCATTTGCATTCTTAAATGATCTGGTCTATCTACCTTGACCTTGAAATTTTGAAGAGGAGATGAATGCAAATTACCAAAGAATACAGATATTCGCCCTTGTGCACCGACATACTCATGCTTGACTCCAACCTGAAGCAATAAGTTTTCGAACAACACACCTGATGGAGACGTGCACAAATTAGAAAATGCTTTCCGCATCGCAGGAATCAGCTCTTTTGGAATGCCAACCACAACGTGGTTGAGTGACTGTTCTTCATGTCCGCTAAGCTCTTCGGCACCATTCATCATCGGTTCGATGTCAGCATCTCCTGAGGGATCATTTTTCACTAAATGGACATCTTCATCATTTTCATCATGATCGTCAGAAGTTTTGGACATTATTTCATCGGTTTGCTCATTAGTTTTCTCATCCGTAGGCTCAACTCCATTAACTAAGCTCATTTCAATCGGATCACTAGAAAACATTTGAGCAGATTGAAAAGCTCGTTGCTGTTCTACCTCACTAGGCATAGATGCCTTCGCAACTGTCGCACTGTTTTCTCCTTCTGTCTCGAGAAGCCTCAACTCAAGTGCACTTCGTCTTTTATCCTCAAACGGAGGCATCTCACGTAACAAATCTTCTACAGCCTCAGGGCTGAAAGCTTCTCTCATCGCTGCATATTCGGCACAGCGCTGCTGCACTTCAACATCCACACTGTTTTTACATTTGGTGAATACAGGGGCCACAAGAGGACGGCATTCCTCGTACAAGTTAGCGAGCTTTGCGTAAGCACTAACTAGAATAGCTCGCGTTTGTGTATTTACAGTTGGCCAATGTTGATGAAGTACACGGAATTGTTCCTCACCACTCATACCAGGCTTTTCTGCGATAAGGAAGCCGAACTCTCCCAAGATATAAGATGCAACTCGAACAGTAGTTTCATGACACCTAATAGGAGCTACAGCTACGAAAAGTGTCGCTGCAGCATAGCCTTGTAAATCACCTTGTGGATGATTGGTTACAATTTGCACAACTCGGTGCCATATGGGATCACTCACATTGTCTCCACTGATTGCAATGAGTTTTAATATAGTATCCACGTACCAGCGCAAATCAGTAGCATACTTTTCTGCCAGAATTGCAATTTTTAGAACTATTTCCTCACGAATACTAACATCTGCAACCATCAAATGTGCTACAAGCTCATCAACGATTCGCTCAGCATTATCTGTATCACAGATGACAAACAGTAAATCCAAAGCTCTTCTTCTAACGCTAATATCCGCATCTCTAAGTGATACGAGAACTGTCGCTTGATGTTTTTTCGCTCCCTCCACACTACCTTCAATTTGAGCAAGTTTTGCCATTGTCATCAAGCCCAAATAACGAATATTAGGCTCACGAACGGATATAAATTTGCCAAGTATTCTCATCGCTCCCTCCCGCATTTCAGGTGGGCAAGTCGTTCCCCATGCACAGATGAGATTCACTGCCTCGAATAACACGGCGTTATCAGCGTTCGATTTGTTGATTGAATCCGACACATCAGTTTCAGCGAGAATTTTCGATATCACATTGATAAGTTGAACTACATGCTCGTTTCCGGAAGCTGCCATTCCAATGTCATGTGATTCAACAGCATTCGGATATAATTGTAAAAATTTAATGAGTTTGATTTGAAGCCATGGACTCGGAGTCTGATAGTAGAGATACTCCCTCTCACATGCCCTCTTCATCACAAGCATGCTCAAAATGTGCACCACGTGAGGAATTAAAACTTCATAACTCGCCGTTTGCTGGAATGCCAACCCATTTAATAGACTCATGACACTTGTCAATACCCCAAGATGTTTCTCCTGTAAAACCTGTCCGATATGAGGCGCAAATTCTCTTCCAGATATCAAATTGGGAGAAGTTCTAGTGAGTCGTAGCAGGCACAATGCTGACTTTTTTTTCACCTGATCGGTAGAATTTTTCGAGACGAGAATGTGCTGAACCTCTACATGCATGGCTTGGATTAACTCCAATCCCGATATGTTCGCTAAGGTACACAGGGCCAAACACTGCACAGCATCATTTTTGACTCCACTTTTTCCTCTTTTGGAAGTATTGCAAGCTGTCGTCAAATCTATCTTCATGGTACCAATCACTGTGCTCATAATGGGATCTGATCCGCGCAATAAGAGGCTGAGAGCCAAATAGCCCACCATTTTCTCATTGTACTTTTTACTCCTGACCAATGCCAGGACTTCGGCGTGTCCAAAGTCCACTTCATATCCCAGCACGTGAATGTATACCAATTTTAAGACATACTTTTTACGTTGATAGCTGGATAGCGCTGGATTGCTGCCGTCGGCGGCCAGCTTGGCATCTCCAGGATTAAATTTTGTACGAATTTTGGCAAGTTCGACTTCGACACGATTGGATTCATCTTGTTTGCTTTTGGAGTTGCGCAGGTCCGAGATAAAGTTGTTCAGGCCACGAGCTTGGGCTGACATTATTCTGTGGGAGTATCTGCCGAGCAGAAAGCTGTGTCAGTAGTGAGGCTATTGCTGGACGTGAACGTTGTCTAGGCAGCCAACGACAATGAGGGTGATGATTTGTGAGCGGCTATAGTTCGATGCTCGTGTGTCGTCTTCGGGGTTACTTTTGCAAAGTTGGCATACGACGTGCCGAAGACGCTCTCATTGATCGTTGTGCCGATTGCTATTATACTATGCAAGGCTACCATACTAATGTTCCCACAAATAAAGTACAATAAGGAGGAGTACGATACTTATTGTACTATAGTATACCATACCATACTATACTATACCATACCTACCTACTATACTTTAGTATGGTAGAGTAGCATAGAGTGATGAAAGAAAATCAGAAAATCGCGAGAGATCATCACATTCCGTAACGCATCCTCCTTCCCTCTCCTACCTACTCTATTATACCCTCTCTCTAGAGACTACCATACCATACTATACTGCGTACCGGTTGGATGAGACCTAGGTTTGGTTCCTGACTGGGGACAGTCAGGGGAGGGTTCACTACTAGGTCCTATATGGTCGTCGTAATAAAAGGTCGCATTGTTGGACGAAGTTAATCGGCCACAATAACTCCGGTTAGGAACCGTACCGGCAGGAGTGAAAGAAGGCAAAGAAAAGCGGCGCTACTATAAACAAGTCTCGAACGGGCGTAAGTACTAGTTGTACTACCTATTGCGTCAGCTGGGAATTCCCAGCACAACCCTTAAATCATGCAACTTCTAAATAGTACTCCTACTGTACTTACATCTTCCGAGATGATCATGGTCATCAGGAACGCACATGTGATTGTCGTTCGGGAGAAGAGTAGTGAAACAGTATAATTCCCAAAGATGTCAGCTGTAGCAAGTCATGTCGGTCGTGTCATCAACAGGATTTGCGTGCTGACAGTGGCGTTTCTGTCATGGGAGTCATCGAGAAGATCGGCTGGAGCATTGTTATCACCATCATCTCCTCGACTCTTCGTGTCTCTCCCAAAAGTATCATTTATCTCTCTGTCCAACAACGATTTCGACAATTTCAACGAGGAAGCCGATCGGCTGCAGAAGAAAGCGCAGGAGTTCCGCGAACAAATTCGACAACTGGAGGCCCAAATGAGTGAGAAACGGGAAACTAGCATCCGAACGACTGTCAAAGAGACACTGACGAACGTAGAGAGTGAAAAGTCGTTGAGAGACAAGCGAATATTGATCGTTGGAGCCAATGGAAGATTGGGATCCATGGTAACCCGACATTTGCTCCGATCTCATCCAGAAGTGAAGGAGGTTGTTGCAGCTGTCCACTATGTTGGTACAGCCACCACTCGAGGATACGGCCGTCTGTCCTATGAAGTAGGAGCAGAAGATGGGACTGGCTCCATCGGTGCCGCCTGGAGTTCCGAAGAGAGAAATGCCTCCTTTCAATACAATGCACAAGTCATGAATACGTACAATTTGAACAAACTGCGTGTGGTAGAGGTAGAGTTGTTGAATCCGACGCAAGTACAGACAATTACGAGAGATTGTGATGCAATTATTTACTGTGCCACTGATTTTGAGGGAAATAGACCGAGAGCGATAGCGAGTTTGAATGCTGCATTCCTGTTTCGTGCAGTGGCTGATCCATTCAAGGGAAGAGTCGAGGTGGAAGGGGTGAGAAATTGTTTGCAAGGGTTACTAGCTAGTTTGAAAGACAAGAGGTGGAAAGATCAGAGAGATGATAGGAACAGCAATGCTGGAAACGCATCATCCAGTAGGGGACCAACACAATTTATACTTGTCTCAACTGCTCCGGATACATTTGGGACATTTGAAACACCATTTGGAGAGTTCAATGCCTTGAAGCGACAGGGAGAGTATATTGTGAGCAATGATTATCCTAGTATCACCTATTGTATATTGCAAATGGGTCGATTTGACGAAAATGTACCGGAAGGCTTGGATCTTATTCATGCACAGGCGGAAGAAGACACTACTGTTGAACAAGGAGTTATTGGTACTAGTGTAGTTTTTGGCAACGGAGTGAAAGCTGGTGGAAAGAAACAACAGAAAAGGATAAATAGACGTGATGCTGCACGTGCAGCTGTGGAGGCACTGTGTGATGGTAACTTGGAGAGGAAGAAAGTGCAGATTTATTCAATGATGATTCAATAGAATGTCCTCTCTCCAGAGGGAGAGCAGCATGTGTATAGTATGGTACTACTACTACTACTACAATCTGGTTCCATATATATTTTTTATGAAAAATAGCAAAACTCCATCATTTATAGTACTACCACAATCGTTGTACCAATTTCTCTCAGATAGGACTTGGTAGAGCTGCCTACTATCCTTGTTGTATCTTTTGTTAAAGACATATAGTACTCCTACTATATAGCATACTTTTTGTCTCTCATATTTTTGTTTGGCACCAGTGAAAGAGAACAAACACTGAGCATGATGTCATAGGCTCATGTCTACCGTGCACATGCTAACGACCAAGTCTGTGCCGATAATGGCAATTTTGAGTGTGATGGCAATTCTGAAAGTGATGGCTGAATCAATGCCAATTTCTTCTTCCTGCACCAAACGAAAAACCTTGCAATTGTTTCCTTATTCCTCGCTTTCTCTGAACAGAAAATCCAAAGTGAAACGAAACTGGTATTTCATCCATCATTTAGATTCAAGGCTACATAAAAACTTAATTTTAGAGGCCGTTGTAAGCAATTTACTTCGTGGAGGTGCTGATCATGATTCATCTGAAAATCCCTATTTCAATGCATATGACATCAGTCAAAGAGGTATCCATGGGGCCAGTCCTCGAAATAATCAGGGTCATTTACCACCACAACAAACCATCGATGAGACGACTCAAAATTTTCATCCTCCTATGGATACAGATGGTCATTTCATTTCTCCTCATACAGATCATGATTTCATTTATGGTCAAAGAGAGACTGTGGAAGATCGTGTGTCTGCTTGGAGGAAACAGCAGCAGGTTCGTATCATCCTGTTTGTACTTCTTCATTGACTGCTGTTAACAGATTTCCTACAACTCCCCTTGATTTTCAACTCACTTTTCCAAAACATCATTCATTCCAACATTACAATTGTAATTGTTTCATGCATCATTCGAATGTAAAATTTATCATCTATTGAAACACCAAAACAAGCACATACTGGATACACAATCTCCGGAGCAAGCAGCATCAGCTGTAGATGAACAAGGCCGTTTCAAACTTTTTGCAACTGTCTCCCGTGTCTCTGTATCCTTTTTCTTTTTCATACTCATGTGGCGAACAGTTCATCATTATGAACTGGCGGATGTCACCTTTGGCACATCCAGAGGATCTGGGCGTGCCGCAATAGTACGAATGATTGTGGTTACTCCCCTTGTGATACTTTTCTTGGGAGAAATGATGGGTGCCATACTTGGATTGACGGGAGGAGGACAATCACATGCCATGAAAAAGCGACTGAAGGGTGTGTTAAATTTACACAAGGGAGTTGAGTTAACACTAATGCTGTACAACATTGTGAGACTAGCAGTGTGGCCATCAAAATATGTCATGAGAGAGGTTTATATTGGAAGAACAATTTCGAATTTCTTCTTTTTGGTGCAAACTCAATTATACACAAAGTTATCATGGTGAGTGTTGGTATGTGTGCTGCCATTGAGAATGTGTTCCTGTTATTTATTGGCGCTTAGGGAGCGATTGGATAATGAAAATGATTTCTTGTTATAGGGACGATGTGAGTAAATCAAGCACTGGAAATGGTTATGGTTCTGACTACTATAATGACTATCAACCTGACATATCAGGATTTGGTGAAGATTCTGTTCCATGGAATAATGCCCAGTCAGCATGGGGGAATGGATTTTATGATCAGGCTGATCAAAGGCATCAACAATATCCAGAGAAAGATTTATAAACGCAATAAAATTCCATGCATTTCAATGGAAGTGATGCCGACTTTACTGTTATTTGATATTTGCTTCACTTATGTTGCAGGGAAAAGGTTTCTTAAATTGCAACCAAACTGATACATACTAATTAAGCTGTAGTAAACAGAATGACTGGAAAGATATAGCTTGACATATCACCACAATTTATTCTAGCTTGAAAAGAATACAGGCCCACGTCATACTCTGTTACACCAAACTTTGAGTTTTCTAATGTTTTTGAAACCATTTTCCTTCAATTAAGTAGCATAGAGAGTTTACGCATATGTATGGTGCCACACATACATGCAGAGGATATTTCCCAACTTGAGCACAAAATATTTATGACCTTTCATTCTCCACTAGTTTTTCTGAATAATTTACCAAGTAAAGTGGTTGCACAAAGAGTCATGATGATGAATGCAACTCACTCACTAAGATGTTTCTCACAGGATGTGTCAACTACTTTCCCATTCATTACAGGACTAGTCATAATGATGACTGGTCACCTTCTCAGATGATTACTATAGGCAGTGTCAACTGAAGGACTATCAGAGTTAACACATCAACTGCAGGACTATCAGAGTTAACACCTCAACTTCGAACTCTCAGCTGAATAGTATCTGATTGCTGCCTGCGTAAATAACAATTTAAACTTTGTCAATTTTTCCGCTTCATGTACAAATTGAAAATCAATAGAAGAGGTCGTCTTTTGTTACCTATGGTGTATAATTTAGATCTCTTTCTCTATTTTTTCCCTTGATAGACCCCGTCCCAATCTCTTCAATTGTTGGCGATGATAAATGTCACTTTCTCACATGTATCTTTCAGACTATTTTTAATGAGAATAGAACGATTCCTCTTCTTGACTGGACTATTCTTCCAGGGTTCGTCCCTGTCGCATTTTTCAAGCCTACTTGGCTAAGATTTCTAGCCAAGATCAAATGTAAGAGTGTTTCTTTGATTATACACAAGCAATGATGATGTCCTTTTGCTGCAAGAAGCGGGGCTGAACTGATAAACATAGTATGTCTAATAAACCATCACACACACTAGTGATAATGTATTTTTTTGTTGGCAGATGGATGCTCCATGTAAAATATTTGCAAATGCTTCCATTTCATTCTCACTAGTACCGAATGATTTGAAAATCAATCAAAAAGTACAGTTCCAATGCTATTGCTAATCCATGAATTAGTGAAAGACAATGGCTTCTTTGTCTGCTATTATTGCAATAAATACCAACCTTGGATTGGTGCAGAGAAAATTTCTTGATGGTGGGAGACCTGATGAGTACCTACTGCAATTACCCTGAGCGTGATCTCAGCCCAGAAGTTCTTCCTTCATGAAATTCTCTAATGATGTCAAAACCTGATCTTTCAATCTGAATTTTCAATCTTTCAAAACTGCCCACAAAATCAAATTTTTGTTTGTGACTTAAATTTCTGATTGCTTACATGAGTACCCCAAACGTAACTAATCAGATTAATGAATCGTAAAAGTAGGATATTGCTTTATTGTTGCCATTTGATCTACCTCAGGATTCACCAATCATCCATCAGACCACAGGCTATCGTTGTTGTGAGCCTGTCACAGTATGGCCGCAACATAGTTGCTTGCCAGCTTCCTCAACTGAGTTTGATTTCGATACTAGAAACCTAATGAGGTTTCTGGACCAAGAACCATAACTTTAGCAATCACCAAGCTAAGTACTCAGTTACATTAGTCACTGTCTTATAGTGATTACTATATTCCTTGAAAAGAATTGGAAGGGCAACAAGTGATTGACTTGTACACTCTAACCTAAAGTCATTGGAGTTTGAGCTGAAAGAAAATTGTAGCTGAAACCACCACCAAAATTCAAGGACAATCCACAGATCATGATGTCACCCAATAACATAAAGAGATGTTGATGATAATGGCTATTATACCTATGTTTTTGGGAGGTGGGAATCAGGAATATGCAGAAGTTATCATTAACAATTAGAATTATCTAGCATTTGTTAGACTATAATATCTGAGTTAAACTGAAAATTGCAGCGGTATGTAGAGCTGTCTAAGGGAAATAGCCTTACATAAAGTTAATAAATGATGGATGTATAATAAAAACTGGAGGAGTATTGTACTATTTCTAATGTAGTAGGCATAACTCCATTACTTGTTGGTACATGGGAGTAAATAATAAAAGCTGTAAAATCTTTTCATACTATTTCTATAGTACCATACCCTTAGAATTTTGCTTAATTCTCTCAACTTCAAAGTATTATAATAACATGATGGTACTAAACTGTAGTTAGTCTTGATTTTTGAATTGACCAAAGTTTAGTGGCCTTTCCTCAAATAAGGTAAATGTTATGGCCCCATGAAACCTGCATCATTGTGTTGCCTCAATAATAATAATAATAACTTAGTAAATTACCACATAAACTACTAAAACTAAACAATG
>JALLAW010000649.1:0-11892 GCA_036939535.1 Cyclotella kingstonii | reverse complement strand
TTAGTTCTACATGTATCATATGCTATAATTATTTTATTTTATTTAGCTAATATCATCTACTATTTCAATTGCAGACTACACAATGTCACTACTACTGCGCAACAAAAGATTATGTTTCTTCAATCAAAAGTCAAAAGAAAGAATGAACTTTTTGTGGCAAACAATAAGCAATTCAGTGAAACGAAGAACTTCTATGATTCAAAATGCAATCAAATGGATAATGAAAAGACTTTCATGAAAAATAGCATTGATGAAATAAAATTGAATTATAAGTTCGAAAGAAAACAGAAATGCCATGCCATTAGAAAATCAATGCAAGATAAGACAAAAGCAACAGCAAAGCTACAGAAATGGATGAAGGAGAAAGTATTGCATAGTGCTGCTGAGGATGAACTTGCAAAATAGATAAGCAATTAAGAGCAGTGAAACTAAAACTGGATACAACTAATTATCTGCTTGCAAAAAATCAGCTAGAGAAGCGTCAGATGAGAAAAGAAAGGAAAAGGAATGAGTACAGTGGTACATTTCAGCATTGTGGATCCAGTCATTAGCCAACATGGGTTGTGCAATCAATTTTTGAGTTTCTTATCAATGACACATATTGAAAATCAATTCTCTCAAGTATAAGAATAATGCATAAAGCATTATACAATGAAGTACCATTGGAAGTGCTTTCTGTCAATTCTGTTATGGAATGTAGATATGTTGTTGAAGTGATAGTTGAAACATTTCCTGCAATTAAACTTGCTGAAGCTGAGACTTGGGATCAATTATGAACGGATTCAACAACTCACAGACAAATTCCATTCACAGCATTAATTATTGGAATACTGAGAGATACTTTAGGCCAAAATGCAATCGACCCAGTTATTGTGTCTTCATGTATATTTTTGGAGGATGAAAGATCTGAAACACAAGCAGATGAAATGATTGCTAAAGTAAATTAATCCTTGCACTTTTAATGTGTTACATGAAGTACACTTACCAATCATTGTCTTTAAGATTTATTTTCTTGAACATAGACTAATCAGATTGGGTACAGTTATTGGACATAACTATCCAGGTATTCACAGGATTAATAATTGGAGTACAGGGAGATAGTTTAGACCAAAATGCAATTGACCCAGTTATTGTAACTTAAATCTTGTACCTACACCAGATGGAGTAGATATTAGTAAACTTTGTTCTGATGGAGTCATTATTATCAACACATGTAATCAAGTACAGATGGTACAACATATTCTTGTAAAACACATCACAGGAACCTATGACTTTGATTGTATGAGTCACCTGCGCAACATATAGCTAGGAAACATGTAGAAAAAACAACCAAAACACGAAACAGTATTCTTTGTTGCAGTCTTGATGAAAGAAAAATGATGATTTACAGCAACAAGCCAAAGCAAGGCAAATAAAGGAAGAACTCATAAAAGACAAAAATTTGAGTAGAGCAACTGATAATTACACTGAAGCTTTATGTTATCATCAGTTGTACTTCTGTACTGCATGTTGGAAAGGAAATCCTAATGTGGTCCCTAACAAATTGAAAATATTAACATCATGAAAGGCTAAGTATGCTGCCTTGAAGGAGAACATTTTGATTTGTGTAAAAGGTGTTGGATGGCAGTGGTGTAGACAAGCTTGGTCAAACAATGGTGTTACATATACAATCCTGGAACTTGCAAATCACTTACAATACAGCATAAGAAAAGAAAAATATTGACCTTCTAGAGCAACCACAACTGATGATTCCAAACAGAAAGAAGTTAGCAATCTTTGGGAAACAGATATTTGATGTGGCTACTTTTGATGAGAAATATTTTGCAAAGGAAGTGAATGTGAAGAGGATTGTTAAAAAATCAGCCATGTTAGAGAGATAGCACGAGAGTGTAGCATCTATGTATTAGTGCAGCTAAATGTCAGACCAAACATAAAGAGCTTGTTGAAAAAACACATTAATCTCTTATTTTCATTTGATGTTGAGACTGAGGATAGAATTTATGTCAAACAATTGAGTTGGTGTGAGAGTAAAGTACTTAAAGTTGTTAATGAAAGAGACAATGTTATTTGTTTATGTTGGGATCCAATGAAAGATGTAAATGGTTATGAAAGTTATGCAGATACTGATCAGGTAGTAATACCTGATTTGTGGAATGAGAAAGTAGAAGGTGTGTTGATATTGGATTATGACCTTGAATTTAAAGAAACAAATAGTATTGAAGCTGATGTGCATGACGTAACGACTGGTGAAGGATAAATTTATAATTATGTCGAGTAACATCATAATCACATTTGTTTTATGTGAAGATATTGCTAAAACCAGTTTGACCTATTACTTCTACAGGTAGAGTATAGTTCATCATGACATTGACACTCCGCACATGAATTTGACATTGAAGAGTTCATTCTCAGACTTTAAAAGAGTACCATGAGATGATGTCATACTTTTAATTTTAACAAGAGACTTTTTTCGGGCTAGACCCCTACTTATATTTTTTAGGGACAGTGTTAGTATGATTTCTGTACGTTTAGGTAGTCAAATTTCTTCGTTATGAACCATGAATCTGCGAACGACATCGACATCGCCACAGACACCATCATATGTGCTAAAGCTACTGCCGATGAATTTTTCTATACTTATATAAATCGCGAGGATGATGATTTGATTGTTAATGAGGAAAGCGAAGTTGTCAGTGAAGGTACGGTTCTGAGTGGTGCTGAACTTCTTACAACGGGCTTAGAATCGGAAACATACCTAGGTTGTTGTAATAGGCTAGGACAAGAGGGCAGCGATGAGCAACACTCTAAAAATACCTCTTCATGTACCACTTTTGAGAGTGCTTCAGACGAAAAACAATTATTATCTCAAGAATCTTGTTCAACAGAAAGAGTTTCCAACAATAATTACGTCCGTCAAGCACTGTGTCCTTTGACTAACTTTCATGAAGATCGGATGAAATCTGAAAGTATCATCACAAATGATGTTAGCTCATTACAAAATTATTCCACTAGTGTCAATGATGAGAATCTTAAATTTTTGACAGGTAAGGTAGATACAAATGATGACAATACAGATTCGTTTGCTGGATGTAACGACTTTGAATGGAAAGAAAATGAAGGAAAATCTGGAAAAAAATCAGACCTGATAACTCTCTATGGCAACGCTGTCAGCGAAAAAGCGCCTCAATCTTCACTATCTTCTATCTCAGACATATCTGTGCAATCTATACTAAGACAACGCATCGCAAACTCCTCACAATTTATATCGATGTCACTATTCAAAAGGAATCTAAATATATCAAAACCAGAGCCTGATTCACATACCATTTCGAGGGATCAAAATGATGATGATACGAAAAGTGTATTATCAGATCTGATGCATGATGGGAAATCAGTTAGACTGAGTTCTACTAGCATGCATCCGATGTCTTTTAACAAGTGTGACGAGCCTCAGAGACAACATTTGAATGAGTCTGGGTTAGTGTTGGTGAAAAGACTGATTGAATTTTTGTCAGAATGTCCTCCTGCTCCTGATGAAGGACTGAGTCAACAAGCCGTTGATGACACATTGACATGTACTAGAAAGATGTTCAAACTTGATACTGATCTCAAACCACATCGAGGACTTACTCTTCCGGCGTCTGCCGTCGGTTGGTTATCGAGTGAAATCGACCGTATTCATGGTTGTAGAAAGGTCTCGTTTAATTGTTTCGCTGAAGATATTGCTGATTGCTATCAAGTCCCTGAACAACAACTTCAATGTCTTGAATCGATGCTTCATCGCGTGACAAGTTTACGTTTGACAATGGACACATGGCCGCCACCGCTTACTCCGAAATTTCCTGCAATATCTGAAACCGGTAACATTTCTTCGAAGTTACTCACTAAATTCACTGAAGATCTTTCTACGTCAAAAAATAGCATTGAAGATGAATGTTCTACGAGTGATAGATCACAGGAAAAAGAGCCTGTTATGACACCATTTCAACGATATTTTCATGTGCTCCAACATAACCCTTACGTCAACATGTCATTGTTTCCCTATGCCTCGAAAATTGTAATCATTGGAATACCTCCGCACTGGATATCTAATCTTCACACCTTAAAACACTTGGATATGTTTCAAATGGAGAAAGGGTGTATTCTCGATATTAATAAATTATTCTTTCCATCTGATTTTAGTAGAACTGACGCAAATGAAGCAGCATGTATTGAAAAAAATGACTGTCATACAAAAGGATCGAGCTCATCAACACATGATTTGGTAGACATTCATGTACCCATTACTTTTGATGATTCGCCACTTTTTTTTTATTCAAAATTGTCTAAGCTAAGGCTATCTAATTGTGCTATTGGAGAACATGCTGGTTTACAAGGAAAGAAGGTGTCGAAGATTTCTGAAAGTGAAATATTGCTTTCTAGTCGTAGGAGAGTACCTACACTCTCCCGTTTTCCAAGACTGGTATCTTTGAATCTTTCCCACAATGAACTGTTCAGAACGAAAACTGCTTTAGCAGGGCTTTCATCATTACATCTTCTGTCTTCCATCAATTTATCACACAACAGATTGTCCAGGCAAGCGAGTTTACGTATCTTGTGTTTCGTCTTCGCCTCATGTAATTAATACTTCTTTCCTTATTACTTTCAGAATGAATGATGTTTTCATGTATGTTGGTAATATTAAGGAGTTGATTCTCTCCAGGAATGAAATATCGACCGCACAGGGACTCGATCGTCTATTCTCACTAGAACGATTGCTATTAGATGACAACAAAATAGAAAACCTCGCCGATATTTCTGGGATAGCTAAGCTACCTTTTTTGATGAACCTTCATCTGAAGGGGAATCCATTTGAAGTCGTTGGTGCGCTCACTTGTTGTTGCAGTCTACAATGTTCACTCATGCTTTAACAGTTTCTCTTTTGATTATCCTATAATGAATGGTTCGTAGACCCCAGTACTTGTCGTATAAAAGTCCTCAATCTGTTTAGAGAGATTCGCTGTAAGTCTATGCCGAAAAATGCCAGTTATCGTGACATGCAACAACTCCTCCCTATACTTGACAATAATATCGCCACAAGGGAAGAACTTGTTGCGTTAAAAGAACTTACTTTTCGCCCAGCGGTAATGCCCTCAGAGACAAGCTATCATGACATCGACGGCGAAGCTACGATGCGCGTAGATGATACCTCTGAGATCTCAATTAACATAGATGAAAGGAGACTTCCTCACCGTATTTTAAAAATGTCTCCGTCTAGAATAATCCATTTCAGGAGTGGACTGAAGTTGTTTGAGGACAAAGTGATTTTATTGCGAAAAGCTTTCTATGATGGTGATGAGAGAAAGAGTTCAAGGTTCTCCCTAGATCCAAAATACAACAATGACCACGATTTACGGTTTAGAATTGAAGAAGTTATCTACTCTATTCGTCCAAGTGATGAATTCAACGACTCTTCTCAACGTAGTATCAATGAAAATACACGGAAATTCAGGGCCATATCTTCCTTTAGCGAGGGAAAGTATGATGAGGTCTTGGATGAAAAACACGAAATGTCTTACACTTGTACGTTACCACCATCCTTTCTTGCAGAAGCAGACGAAGAAACTTGGAATCCTCCCAAACCAATCGATGTTCCGTACTGCCCAAAATTTTTAGCCCACAGCACAACCAACCACGATTTAAATGGCTCTGATGCAAAGTATGAGATGATTTCTGAAGACGTTGAGAATGAGAACGTAACAACAACCGGCTCCTTGCTCAGCGCTAATGGCGACCTGACTGCCAATGGTTTCACCCAAAGCAATGTAGTGAATTACTTCAAAGACATGTACATCAAGAAGGATTCTTCAATTGACATCAATCAGAATGAGCTTGATTCTGAGGAAGTCATCCATACCAAATGTAACACATCATTGTTTGACGGAATTTGGGAGCAGACCTTTTGTGAAAACACAGCTAACTCTGCAATTGATATTGGCAAGAAATATTCAGCTATTCAAACTTTACCGAAATCGATAGATTATGTTACAGAAGAGTTCAATGCAGTATATGATGGTCCCGATGATTATAGCTCTGTACTAGTATCATGTGATCTAGATTTATATTTCTATTCGTATGTTTTTCCACGTGGTTCTGTGGATGATGGATCACAGAACAAGTACAACCAAAGAGAAAGAATGCTAATACCACGGATACAATTATTCAAATTTGACCGGAATTTTCATGCCGAGAAGATGAAATCTGAGGGGATGACTCATCCTTCAAATTTGATGGAGCGTTATGTTGGAGTCTGGACAGAAAGTGTGTTGGCTTGTGGATACTACGCACGATCAAGGCTATGTCCTATCAGAATGCCAAAGAGGGGCTTTCACGGGGGTATCATCACATGCGCAGGGAAAGACGGGATGGTTAGTGAGAGTAGGAAGTTCATAATATGTCTTTCCAGTGCAGCCCTGTACTTCATAATAGACGATGATGTCACTCTTACTCAGAAAAAATCAAACAACGAAAAAAGATTGTTTCCTTCAAGAATGCCACCACAGTCCACTTTCGGCGATGCCATGTGGCCTCATGCTGTTATCCGACATTCATTGGACTGTCTGTATGGAATAACAATAGGATTCCAGTTCCAGCGTTTAGTTCTTCGATTTTCCGTGAGCAATGACGTTGGGTCGTCATTGGAGTATGCATATATCCTTCTGACATCCAACAAATTTCGAACTATATCACTGTTGCAAAAGTTGCAATCGAACTCAGAAGGCAATACAGTTCTGATTGAAAATGACGACAAAAGTTTTTTAGATGCCTTAGGTGCCAGATCTGATGAAGTCGTCCTGCATTACCAGATTCTTCACCAACTCTGGAAAAGAGGAAGTAGAGAAGCAGCGAGAAGAGCTTTCGTCGTTACTGACTCCAATATTTATCTTCTTGATGAAACTTATCATGGTGATGGTACCAATTCGGATGATAATAACAAAAGGTTGGGTGATGTTTCACTAGTCATCATTGATTCAGCGAAATTAAAACGTGTCATTGAAGTTCGTGCAGCGAATGAAGACCCACGAATGATAACTCTTGTTATTCTCGCTGAAAATATGTTGAAGAGATCTCATCGTTGGAGACTGTTATGTAACGATGGTGAAGGCGCAGAGCGTTTAATTGACGACGTGAGGAAAGCAATGGGAGATGTGTCATCATTGACATAAAAAATCTTAACTCGTGTAAAATATCTCCACATCCAGCCTTGCTTATTGCGCCATACTAAAACGTGTGCGCAAAATTTGACTGGAAAATACATCTGTCATGATTAGCCGTAATACCATTGTCAGCTTACAGCATCTTGACAATGAAGCTATAATATATTTCTGCATTATCATCTAGAAGTTAAGCATCCTTCATAACAATACTGTCTTAAAAGATTGCTGAGTCAAAGTTTATCAGTATACAGAAGGGTTTCATCATAATATTTTTGTCATTAAAAGTACTCCCAATGATATTTACCACAAAATTAGTTTGACATTTCAAATTTAATAATCATCCAAAAGTACCCATCCATTCCTGAGTAATGGATGAATGTTGTTGAAATTACTCTTCATGGCTCTTAGCTCTAGAAAAATCTGAGACAGAAACCTTTGACCTTCAGCATATCTCAATTACTTTGACCTTTGAAGAAAAATGATCATCATAATGGAAGTCCTGCATAATGCCTAAGAAGATTTGACAATATCCAGATGAAATCAGATGATCATCTAACACTGTCTGCATCACATCATTTTAGCAATTGTTCATATTGATTGAAGAGTGGCAACTAGCTCAGCAAAAAAAATTGAACCATCATTTGAATCAATACCCTAGGACTGATGTACCTGATTTAAGATTAATGAAACATTATTCATTTATATCCTCTTTTCTTGCATAGGTACAAATGGAGGGATAGCCAATGATGATGATTCCTGACTTAAAAATAGGTCACTGTTTTGTCCAAAGTTCATGTGCTTTAGCTGCTTCACAACCAAATAATTGTATGCTTGATGATCCTCTGCTCAAATTATAGTGAATGAATCCAACAATCTTTCACCTTCTCTCTCAACATTGGCAATACCACAATCATACTGACTTGATAAAAGATGAAAAGAGGAATGAAAGTTGGATGAATCTGCTTCTCCTGGTGGATATGGTGACATTGCCTGTTGTCATCACATCTTCATGTTCATTCATATGTTTTTATATTGTCAATGAGTATTCTATAGTCTTGTCTTTGTGTCTATACAAATAGTTGTAAACTTGTTTTATGATCTACTAACAAGGCATGGCAATCGAATATAAGTCATGCAATGTCATGAAACAAGTGTCAAGCATGATCATGTCAAAATAAGCAACATGAAGGACATGGATTATGCATGATCTCATCGAATGGATAAGAGGAGATATTGCTGATCATGGCTGGAAAATGTGAGGGAAAAAATGTTAAGAGGGAATCTGTACATAAAATATATTGATTCAATCCTGTTGACATGATGTTAGTTTAGGGATGGACTAGGATCAATCCAAAGAGTTTGCAGGCAGTCTAAGCAAAAGACGCTCCTTGGAGTGGTTTGGTAAGGGCGTCAGCAATCATGTATGTGGTGTTGATGTGTTGTAGGGTATGTTTGTTGTTGTGGATTAACTGGGAGGGGGAGAAGCAGGCTCGAATGTGTTGGTTGTACTGCTTGGAGGCTTCTGAGCCTTTTGTCATGAGCATGATGGCGGACGTTTATATTATCTTGAAACATCACTAGGGGTTGTAAAGAGTAGCCTTGGAAACAGAGGAAGCCATGGATCTGATTGATGTGTGAGATGGCATCAGAGGCCATGATAACCTCTCCAATTGTTGAGATTTTTGACACAAAAGCTTGTTTTTTGCTGCTAGTGAAGATGGGAGTGTTTCTTAACATGATGACTGCACCTGTACGTCTCCAGCCACCTGTGTGGCAGGCAAAGGCCACATCGATGTAGGCAGTGACACGGGTGTAGGGGTTGTTCTCAAACATACAAACTTTGGAGGGTGACCCCTTTAAGTAGCTGAGGACTCATTTGAGGGCAACTTTGTCATGCTGTTGTGTGTTCTTGACTTCACTGTGATGATCTTGTCAAGGTACATGAAGATAGCTTCTTGTCCATCCATGGAGGCATTAAGGTAAGGTCCTCCATTATTCAGGATGAGGTGGTGACAGCGTTCAATACAGTATAGCTTCTACACTGCAAAGATCGATTCAAGGACAGCTGTGGGTGCGTTTGTCTTGCGCACTACCTCATCTTTGTCTTGGCCCCTCCCATCATTCACAAAATGCAGGCTTTGAGTTTTTCGAAGGCACCCATGGCATACGTCTTGACTTTTAAGAAGAGGAAGGATTGGATGATTTTCTTTCTTTGCTTGGTATTGAAGGTATGAAGGTGAGTTGGGATGAGTGATTTTTGTCAAAGAGGAACTGTGTAAGCTCTTTCATGCAGGGTTTGACCGCTGCTGTGCCATTTGGTTTCTTTGCTCATGTTGGGAAGAGGTTAGTGAAGAAATGGCCAACAAACTGCTCACGATGCTGCGGCCGTGTGCTGAGATGACCAGGGTGGGTAGTAATGGTTGCGTCATTCATAGTGGCACTGGGGCCTTGCACTCCTGTGGTGCTCATGGCATTGCAAAGCGTGGCTGCTGTGGGTGTGCTGTGTGAAGGGGTTGATAGTGGGGGCACTCATGTAGTGCTGCTATGGGCACTGTCTGAAGGAGTCGGTTCTGTAGGCACTCCTGTAACGCTGTGGGAGCAGCGAGGGTATGTGGGTTGTCATTATCAGGTAAGTCTTGTTGTCCAGTATATGTGTTGAGGGCGCTGTGATAAGGGTGGGTTTGGGAGGTAAGTTACCGTTGATGGTGCTTGTGATTACGTAATGGGTGTTGGGGAGCGTGTTCAAAGCAGTAATAAACATTTCACTTGTGCCATTTTATCCAGTGTGACTACCTAACCTGTGTCTGTTCACGCAAGTGGAAGAAGTGCCAGGATCCGTTGGCGTTTGATGTAAGGTAGAGTGCCATGCAAGGAAGTGTCGGTGGTGATCTGACGTCATTTGAGGTTTCTATGATGCTCACCCTACAGTAGTCTCAAAATTTCAGATCAAAGTCCGCCTTAGGTATTCTTCTGCCAGTGATTCGAACACAGGGGCTGGAGGAGTCCAGGAGACATGTGGTGCGCCTGCAGTTGAGAGGACTAACTGCACATGACACCAGGTCTTTCAACAGCGTTTGAGGGCGTTTGTGGGGGAGAATGGAAAGAACCCCCTCGAATGCACTCTTTGCTGCGTTTAATGAGGATGTCAAGTTTGGGAAGATGGTCACCGGCACCTCCGACGTCTACTTCTATTCCTGGAAAGGATCCTTTGAGTGCACGCATTCCTGACTCTGGGTACACATGGATTGCGAAAGATTCGAAACCTCTGCTCCGCAAGATGGTAAGGTGTTGTTGGAGTGCAGTTCCGAGACTGTCTTTGGAGAGGGTGTCGATCCACAGCAGAAGGAGCAGCTCCAGTGGGCTGTTAATGGAGACAACGAAGTTTTCACCTGAGACATGTATGATGTTTGCAGTGACGCGCTGTCGAGTTAATTGCTCTTTTAGATGATGGTTGATATGCATAATAGTTGTGCTCTTGTCCGTGGTTTTACCTCTCACATGCTCAGGAGTTGGTCGTCTAACTCAAATGAACAGCGTGCACATGACAGCGTGAGTTTCAGGTTGGTGATGATTCCGTCCAAGACCATTTGTAGTGCTTCGTGCTCGCTAGGGAACTCAGCGTTGATGATGAAGATGCGGGCTGCCCTGGCTGCTTCTACATCTCGTTTTGAGTAGAAACGTTCTGTGTCTGTTGCAAGAGTGGTGAGTACCATGTCATGCTTGTGCTGTCAGTCGGAGAAGTCTGCCACATATAGTTTTCCCTGTCGCTCGAAAATTAGGTTTTCTAGTTGGCATGTGTACTACTAATCCTTTTTGTCTGTTATAGGTAACCTCATGTAAGTCCTCCACTGCTTCCATGGAGAGTACATTAACAGAACAGTCATCACATGCCAGTCACTCGAAGAATCCATTCAGCCATCCTTTCTGCCATATTCGTGTTGGGCCTCCAAAGGACTTGAAGATAGTGTCGCACTTTAAGAGGTCAGTCGGAAGGTGGGGACTCACGATGTTGACCTCACTCCCGGAGTCATGGATGATCGTATTAGGACCAAGGAATAATGCTCCACACAGCATGGTTGCAATATGCCTGCCTCCTTAAGGTATCCATCTTCATTATGGTACTCTTCTGTTCCATCATACGCAGCACCAGCCAGGTAGTCTTTCTCTGGGCAGTGCATGCAATGTGGCAAGGTGAGCTGCAATTGTAGCATATCATGTCTTTTTTATCTGGTCTCTGTCATCCGTCCTTGATTGTTCCGCTTTCAACACTCTTCTTTTCTCGTCTGTTCAGGGAGATGGTGTCATCGCGCTTCACAACAGTCCATCGCCTGTGCTTGCTGACAGGTGAGGTGCTCTTCGTTCAGTCCTGTTTTGATGTCCACCTCTGCCTCCTCTTCCGATCCTTGCAGATCTGCCGCAATAGATGGCCACAAAACTCACTCCCATCGGTGCATTCCGTCTGGATCTGGATAGCACTGTGAAGTTTTTTGCTGCCTCATATACTTCAAAGTAAGATGCAGGTTCCATTCGATGGTAAACTGTTATACCATTCTAGTAGCTGTGTATGAACTCATTGTAGTGTTTGCAACTGAGCTTGTGCAGAAATCTATAGCTGTGGTGTTCCAATTGGAGTTGAAGGTAGGCTGCTTGAGGGATAGGAAGGGCGTCCCCAAACTATCTTGGTTGCAGCTGTTTT
>JALLAW010000648.1:0-11896 GCA_036939535.1 Cyclotella kingstonii | reverse complement strand
TAAAGCCAGGATGGTTGCTGGTGGCCGTGTTACGGATGTGCCTGAGAATATCATATGCTAGTGTTGTATTAAGGGAAACTATCCGAATTGTTTTGCTCCTTGCTGCCTTACATGGGCTTGAAGTTAAATTTTGATGCGCTAAATGCCTACATTACTGCACCAAATAAGGAGAAAGCGTAGTGTGTCTTAGGCCCGGACTGTGGTCCTGATTGCGATATGAAAGCGATCATTGACCGTTCTCTGTAAGGACTTAAGAGTGCTGAAGCTGCTTTTAGAGCTCATCTTGCTGACTGTATGAAAAAACTAGCTTATGACCTATGCCTTGCTGACCCTGATCTATGGCTAAAGAAGTTGTACAGTTCTGCTATAAAAAGATACTATTACAGTTATGTGCTTATGTATGTGGATGAAATACTATGTATTCACCACTCAACCAGATTGGCAAATACTTCAAACTGAAGCCAGTATCTGTTCGGGACCCCGACATGTACTTTGGCGCCAAGTTAAGAGAGGTTGAGGTTGCTAATGATAACTGAGCTCGGTCGCTTAACTCCTCTCGATGTCTCTAAGAGGCTGTCAGGAATTGTGCAATGCACTTAAAGGACAAGCATCTTGGAAAAAATACTTTCTCAAAACGTGCTGAGAATTCATTTACATTTATAATGGAGTATAATGATGATGCCTATGCTAGTCCAGTGCGCGAATCTATTGAAGCCTCGTACTACCAGTCTATAATCGGTTTACTTAATTGGATTGTCGAACTAGCAAGAAATGGCAGTGCTACGGAAATGTCCATACTGTCATCTTACTTTGCTATGCCCAGAGAGGGACATCTGATGCTGCTATACTTGTGATGGCTTACCTAAAGAACCACCACAATGCTCGACTTGTGCTTGACCCCACTTATCCAACCATCGCTAGAGATAAGTTCCCAGTTTTTGGATGGGGAGAGTTCTACGGTGACGTGAAAGAGGTAATTACTCCAAGCGCACCTAAACCTTTTGGAAATGAGATTGACATACGTGTGTACGTCGACAGTGATCATGCTGGAGAACAATCCACAAGGAGGTCCAGAACAGGATTCCTGATCTAACTCAATACGGCACTTGTGAATTGAATGTCTAAGAAACAGTCCACAATTTAGACTTCAGATTTTGGATCTAAACTTGTTGCTATGAAAAATGAAATTGAGACATTACGAGGGTTGAGGTATGAGCTGCGTATGATAGGATTGCCGGTGGTTGGACAGTCATATGTCTATGGTGACAATATGTCTGTTGTCGCCAACTCTCAAAACCACAGTTAACCAACTTCATTTACTTCAATGCCTAGAGGCTTTCACTATGAATGAGTGTTTAATTATACATGTTCGATCTGCTGACAATCTTGCTGATGTTATAACCAAAACAACATTTGGTGCTAAGAGACAACATCTGGTGTCTCGTGTGCTTTATGATCTTTATGATTAATGCTATGCTATGCTATGCTACGCTATGTTATGTTATCTTATGTTATGTTAAGTTGCTATACTATGCTATACTATGCTATGCTTTGCTATGCTATGCTATGCTATGCTATGCTATGCTCATCCTAAATAATGATGAAAGGATCTGTTCATTAATCCATTGATAGGACTGAGCCGATGAGTATGTACATATGTGACAGGGAGAAGTGCTATCTAACATCTGTCAGAGCAATAGAAAAACCATCCTAGGAACTATTGTTGGAGAGCACTAGGGAGTACTCAACGTTTGCTGTACCAAATAAGTATGTAGATTAACACTAGTAAATTACTACTTACTGGATATAGTACGTGCTAAGGATAATGCAGCACAATTCTAAACGCTGCTTATCACGAACACACTCCAAACATGTCTACCATAATCGACTAGCCGTAGGGATTTAATCACCCCACCACTATTTATTCCCCACATACAATACCTTACTCATTTTCTTCCATATCTTGCTTTTTTCCACGAAATTTCCACGTAAATGTATCATAACACAATTGTTATCAACCTCTTATATGTTATTCCCCGTTTGCGTTCAAGACCCAGTTATTACTAGGTAGTGATCAGCTACATATGGTCTACAAAATGACTATCTACGGAGAATTACGATTTTTTCAGGTCGTCTTACACATGGATAATGCCCATACATTTCTTATATGCTCCACGCCATCTATATGTAATTTGTCATCGATTGGTGATTCCCGTCTACAAACGGGTAAAATTGAACAGCACCAAAAAAAATGTGATCAGCGACAGATAGACAATATTGGTGATTATCAAATGAACAAATGCTTTCATTTTTGGGCTCATAACCTACCCGTCCTAGTTATAAAGGGGTAGTTAACCTTTTATAACTAGTTAATTTGACGCGAATGGGAATTGACTATTAATAACTCGCGCATAGTTTTAACTCTTCGATAACATCTATATTACGCCCGTACACATAGTGTCAAAACCCGTCTGCGTTGAACTGCCTGTATGTAGAGTGTCAACTGACACTATACATACAGTGTGGCTACATTATGAGCCCACTCATCTTAGACTCCAAAGAGGAAATATTCGCCAAAAATATATGTGAGTCTTTCACAGAGTTAAGAACACACATGTAAGTAGCGAACACTGATGTCTTCCCTCCAAATCGTGATAACAAATTGTTATCGTTTCTAAGGAATATATTGCCCACTCTTCGAAGAATGGACAATAATGCAAATAAGGATGAAGTTTCTGGGCTCAAAAGGCGTTTTACGACGCAATGGAATCTTAAAATTAACAAAAAGAATGCGCCAAAGACATAATGGACAAAAGTACGTTTGTTTGTATCATTCAGCTCTTAAAGCGTCATCATCGCGGAGTATCTCTTGCACAGATGCGAAACGAAGGTCATTATCAGGTCGACAAGTATTTCAATAAATACATTGCTCAGGAGGTCGAGCACAATGGTGACGTTCTTTTTGAACCTCAATATAAGTCACCCTATGGAACAGTTCTTCCGCCGGATCAGACCCGTTGTCTTTGTTAATTCGTCATCTCATTTGACTGTATGAGGGAATCCCACTCTGACGATCATTCAACTGTCTGACTTTGTATAATCGCATAAACTCGAAGCTTTTAAGTGTTCTTCCAAGCACATACAAAATCTTCACAGAGACGTCTACAATGCATTCTTCGAGTCGATAGAAGGAAATCACTTGCAGGACATCAGCCAATTTTAATGAATGGTTTCGGCACACGAGATCAAATTAATATAATCGACTTCCAAAACGCTACCGATAGTGATTTCACGTTCTTGCTGATATACATCGACCATGGCACCAAAATAGCATTTTTGACGGCTTTGACTTCGAAACATGCAACCTACGTCTTTCGTATTCTTCTGAACATTTTTTGCTTGTTTGGGCCGCCATCCATATTACAGGATGATAATTGGATGAGTTCTTTGATGCAGCACAAGATAGTATGTCAATTGAGTTGTCGAATGAGGTCAGTAAAGTTAATGCTATTCAATTTGAGAAATAATTATCTAAGAATTCTTTATGTTTTACTTTCAGTTCATTGACAAGGTTATAAGTAAAGTTAGAAAGCTACGGCCCGATTGCCGTATGTTCAGATGTTCACCTATACGATCGTCCACAAATGGTGGTATTGAACAACTCAATCGGCCCATTGAGACGAAATTGGGTCATTAGATGCGGGTGCATAACACATCAAGAAGGAGCATTGGGTGTAAAATCATTGTATGGAGGTACAAAACACAATTTCATACAACAATTTGTAATAGATCTCCATATCACATTACATGTAGTTAAATACCACGTTTTGGTATTTCTAATCTTCTGCTTTCAAAAGAGTTTTTGGATAACTTGCATTCATAGAAGCAACTGCCATCGCTAATTAACAACAATTACCTCGACTCTCTAACAATTTCCCAAGTTACTGCAGAAGTTCCATCGGCAGAGGAAAATAGTGATTAGTCGTCATTTGCAATTGAAATGCACAGTTTCTTTTCAATCACCAAACAATATCTTATCAGAGAACTGTGATGATCTAGAGATGGAAGAACAAGATGCAGAAAAAACATTTACAGGTTTGTGTGCTTCTTACCTCTTTTCATTAGGTCCTCGCCATTGACCATTGCTGTGTTACAGCTATCACCGAGTATGAGGTGAGTCATGCAAGGAACGGGTAGAATCTTGGCTAGACTATGGCAATATAAAAATGATGAGCGAATAACTATTGAAGTTCAATCATTAAGTATCCCCTGTTGAGGAGACATGGCTAATTATGATGA
Source organism: Cyclotella kingstonii (assembly GCA_036939535.1). NCBI lineage: Eukaryota > Bacillariophyta > Thalassiosirophyceae > Thalassiosirales > Thalassiosiraceae > Cyclotella > Cyclotella kingstonii. The sequence goes on along the minus strand of JALLAW010000648.1, from coordinate 7,597 downwards.
TGATTCTGTCATAAGCGGGTTTGAGATGGTAACTCAGCATGAAGAGGGAGATCTGTATCAAGGTATCGAACCGTTACATGGGGAAGAAGCATTACAAGAGGAAGATGAGTTAATGATGTAAGTAAGTAACTGAAGGAGGAATAAATGTTGTATTTTCTTGCGACTTGTTATTAACGTATATTGACACCTACCAATCACTAAGTCGTTCTTTTTCCCACACAATGTTGGCTCATTACTGACCATTCAATGAATAGATTTGTCAAGAAATTACACTTCACATGAGGATAGTGCTCACCTGAGGTCAGCTCCGATTGGTACCGAATACGCCATCATGCATAATAGAGAAGGTAAGGACATATCCAATCAAGACGCCTGGAAGCGGTAAATTATTCGTAAGATGAGGAAGGACATGCGGGAGCTCTTAAATAAATTAGGTACTGATTTGATGGCTGAAATTGAAGATAGAGTGGATGGAGATAACGGTCTAGCAAATGAGTGGGGTCTACGGTATAGCTTGGCGACAGAAAAAGAAAGGTAATATTGTACTTGAACCTTTTTATGCACAAGAAGATGAAAGTGAAGATTTACTTGCAAGTCCAAAGAGAAAAAAGCTGGGAGATACTGCCTTCTAGTGAAAGAAAAAAGCAACAAAGAGATGAAGAAACGGGCGATTAAGTTCAGTGGAGAAATAAAGGTTGGATATGTTGTGCATGTGAGTGTACATGAGGTTGATTAACCAAAGGTTCATGTGAACACTATTACTGGTGTAGCGGTTGAAATCTTAAGAAATGAAATGTTTGTGTTGCCTGCAAAATTGGGGTATTACAAAAGACATATGCTGGACACATCATAACTGTATTTGCAGGAGCAGAGAACAATGGTGAGCTATTAGGGTTGGAAAATGCGTTTATTGGTTGGCAAGGGAAGGGACATTATACTGAGAGAGAGGCTGCACGTAGTATTTCTGTTTGTCGTGGTCAAGGGCATGGAGTTATTAAATGCAACTGCAAAGGTTCCTGCAAAACTAATAGGTGCAAGTGTTTTCAAAATTATTTGTTCTGTACTCCAAAATGTCATCGTGTAAATCATTTGTGATAATCATGAGTAATTTCTGTTAATCATTTGATATGTCAGTCAACATTATAATATAGTGTTAAATTGAAATGAATTAATATGAATTGCTATTGTCATCCATGCAATCACATGATTAATAACTTTTAGATCAGCAAAATTGATTGCATAATCGTACTCAAGCGATAATGACAGTATACATACTGTCATTATCCGTATGTATACAGCTATTCCAAATATTTAGACCATGAATTACAGTATGCATGTGTTGATTTTCAAAAATCAGAGTATCTATACAAACAATGATAGTATGCATAATGTGATTAAGGACTAAACTTTGAAAATGACAGTTTGCATAAAGGTAATGACAGTATGCATACTGTAACATTCAAAATAAAACAAAATAACAATGTGCTCTGGGTGGATAATAATATGGATACAGGTATTTCAATAATGGTAGTATTCATACTAAGATCGCCAAAGTAAGAACAAAGTGGATACTGTCAGTGCAATGCATCTGGGGAGTTTATTGCAGAAAATCTAACCACTTGCGAAATCTTGAAAAAATGAGCGGTTCGGAAGAAAGGGGATATTTTAGTGACAACATGAATACTATCACTGACACAATGTAACTAGGTTCCTAGCGCATACAGGGAATAAAATAATCAATGATGAATTGATTCTAAATAAAAAATTCCTTCTAAGGATGTATAATTTGCATTGGCTAGGGGCTGAATAAACTAGCTTGAGTCATATTGAAAGCTTCATCCTCAAATTAAACAATCAAACCTTCACATTCGATTTTAAATCATCATGTTTTTCCTAGTTCTTCTGTTGTCCCTCTCCTTCTTCTTGCTTCACTTTTATCATTTTTCTTCTCTGAGTCTATGTTTGAGTTCACCAAACTCATCCCAAGACTTAGTACTCAAATTTGCTCCTTAGACAATCAGTGCCCCTTTTTGGTGTTTCATAGTTCGTCTTGTCATTGAAAAATTCAGAGGCCTGCAATCCATCTTCTTCTTCCGGCATAACTCCTCTGTAGTATTGTACACTTTTTACGTACGGAAATTCTTTTATGTACAATGGCCCTGAATGTTGTTTTCAAGTCGTAGTTCTACTGCGCTGTTGAATTTTACCATTTTTAAGTCCACTATGAATTTAATAGATGGTCATGTGTACCTTGGGTACAGTATTGTGGGAGTAAGTTATTTCTGAAAGTTTGCATAGAATTTTTATTTCTTGCTACTTCCGATCATGTAGAAGTTTGACACACTAGTCTACACTGCATGAGATGTGCTCAGAAAATGCATGTTTTATGGTGGCTGGAATGTGAATGAGCCAAAACGTTGATCTTCATGCTAAGTGCAGATACTTTATTACTTTTGCCATTGCCAATCCTATTCACCTAAGTATTAAATGGTTTGTATGTTAGAGTGAGTAGATACTGAAGCCGGATTTTCTTTGCTCAGTATTAATGTATGAACTGCAATGTAGGAGTGATAAAAGAACGCAACAAATAGAGCAGTAAGAGATGCATATCATAAAATACATTCCAATAAACTTGTGGTGAAGTCATTAATAAAGCTCTTGCAAAAGTATTCAAGACTCTTTCATTGGACTGCATTTTGTACCAGTGCAGACTTATGTTCTTATGTTTTACTCAACAACATTTATCCTTTTTTAAGCTCAATTTGTTTGTATATTATTATCCTGTCTTGGACTTGACTCAAAGTCATTTTCCCACAAAACCATTTAGGAGATGTCAATACATTCTTCGCATGAAATTCCAGAGTCATCATCCTGCAGTTAAACATGAAGCTAAAATGATTACAGTCAGTGACCTGGCTCCAAGGAGCATAAACACTAGCTGTCATATGTGTAATGGATGGATGGCTATGGCTTTTCGAACAGGAGTATATGATTTGAATAGAAGTTTTTCAATGTAAATTAAGAGCCTGTAAAAGTGTATAAAGCAATATTTTACATGAATGTAATGTTGCTCTAAGTCATTTCCATTAATCTCTGAGATTAAGAAAATTCAAACAGAGAAATCAATTTCAATCAAGAAACATTTGATCGAAAGACTGCATGTTAAAGAGTGGACTATGGAGTAATATAGCATGCATGAAAATATAAATATGAATATCATACTTTCTCTACCAATTGTTCTTTTTGACTCAACTACACTGATTTCAGAGTATTATTATTGGCCAAAAATGTGGGTTGAAACATAGAATACAAAGTCAAAAGTTCATTTAACTAACCCAGGCTAGATGTTATTGTCTGGGATTGTGTACTCTTCTCTCAAGATAGAGAACTCACTAATTGCGATGTATTTATTCATGATAGCACTTGTATGATTTGAAATCCTCAACTACTCTGTCATGGATACTTATCATGATGCATATACTTCTTTTTTCATTCACGCTTCATTTCCTGATACTCCTTTCACAGAGATACAAGGCTCTGGATGTAAAGGTGGATTGTGTGGAGATGGTGGAACAACGCCAAAAACTACTGTTGTTGGCTCTTACTCAGCAGCACACTCACTGATAACATCTCTAAATATTACAATGCAATAACAATGTTGGCAATTTTTTATCCTGTATCCAGAAGTATCTATTGCAAATACAAATAATGGACACAACCAACAAAGGAGTTAGATTTCATCAAATCTGCATCACCTCTACAGTGATTCTAGTAGTTTTATCATAAATGCACATGTAAGCATATTTTTTTGACACCGTAAATGACCATACATGAAATAATTATCTAGATGTACTTTGGTTGGCTCATCCATTTCAGTTCCAGGGTGGAACTACAATAGTCTAAGAAATCATTATCTTGTAACAACATTATTAATAATTCAGGTAATATGGAGTAGCATTTTTGAGAAATTTAAGAATTCATATAAGGATCCTGTCAGAGTTACGTTAACTACAGGATCAAGACAACACCACTTGACTAGAGAATACATCTAGTGCTATATGATATCTTTCTTTTCTCACAACTGTATGGTTCGTTCAAGGTTACAACAAAAGTTCTTTGTTTTCACATAATAGCATAATTTATTTTCATTTCTTTAGCCAGCCTTGGTGAAACCGAGACCATTGACTTCACCATATCTCTCCATGAATCTTCAAAATATTGAGTTAAATAGAAATGTACTTACTTTCTCATATACTTGAAGTAATATAGAATCAATTAACCTACCTCATAAATCTATCCCATTCTCCTGGACTTCTCATGACTAAAACACTCTCAATTGTCTGAGGCTTTCCATTCTTGAATTTAGCGTTCACATCCATAGTCTTCATCTCACCCTCGTCATCTATTAGAAACATGCCCGTAATTTCGCCCTGAATTGCCGTGGATGCATCGAAGACATTGGGGTTGTTAAATCGAAATGTCGCTGTACCAGAAGATCCGTCTCGAGCTCGAGTCAGTTTGATATCAGGTACAACTTTTTCCTTTAGACCACGAACTGCGTCGTATGAAATGAGCGTCACGTACTGTTGATGGGTAGGAACTTGACACATATCCATAACTACCTACAGAAGTGAGTAGAGTGAGATTCTCACCGAATTGAATTTCTGCCTCAACGTTGAGACATGTTCCGCGACGAGACTGTGGCAAAATCTCACGGGGTGAAAATGCGATAACGGCAGCGATAACCTTTAGAAGAACAACTATCGTCGGCTTCATTTTAGCATTAGATGAGGATGGGTGAGGAAATCCAACTTAGGATTCTCTGGAATGTTGGTAAAATTATATGAGAAGAAAGAGGTTGCATCGGATGAATAACAGACTGCAAAGTAATAATAGTAATAAAAAATCAACGAGAGACTGGTGGTACAAATGTACATACGTCAAAACGTTTGAGTTTTTTTTAATGCCATTCATCTCACATAAAATATTTGCACCTGACAACACTTTTTGTCTTCTCTATGCGCGGCGAACTTCAACCGTTTCTACAGAAACATTTATAGCGATTCACGTCTTACATTGATCGAGAATTTGGGCTATGAAGACGACTCACATCTTTCAAATGTTTGGAATATGTATTGCACTTGATTCAGTGTCAGCTTTTCGACCGTCGCCAATGAATCTATTTTTCCATCAGAAAAATCGAATTTCAGAATCTCCATCGCGTGAAAGTACATACAGGTGCATCATTGATAGAAATCATTCTTTTCTCTGTGGAACACTTGAAAATATAGAAGACCTAGCCACAAAAGTGGCTGAATCATGGTCTATCGAAGTGACGCCTTTCCTAGAACCTAATGTGGCAATAGAAGTACAAAACAGATTGCAAAATCGCACTGATATCATTGCATTACGTGTCGTAGGAGGCAGGCGAATCCCATCTTCATCCAGCATAATTTCAAAAGGAGAAGGAAGACGTTCTCGCTTTGTACTGTTTCACCATGATCTTGCTTTGGACATAGGAACTGCAGAAACTGATTATTGTACAGTAATACTTGTCGAAAATCTGAATCAGAAGATATCTAATACATTTCCTGACGCATTAACTCTTATAGGAGTTAATCTTGATCAAGTTGGTGATATTGTTACCATTGATAACTCTATGGTATACTTGGTAGTGGATCCAACAGTTGCAAGTCGATGTGTACGACTGCTCCCGAAAGAACTCAATGGAGTAGGCATAAGTTTGTCAGTGCTAGATGATCATGAATACATGCCTCATGGAGAAATTCAGGAAATGACAATCAATCCTATACTAGAGCGTCACATGAATCGTAAGTTTTATGGAAAGGGATATGTTCAATTCACTTAGAGATGTATAGCTTTGATTTGTTTGTGCCCGTTTGGTGGTGAGTAAGTTCTTTTAGTCATTTGACATTATTGTTAATAGCAAAGGATTGAATGAATTTAGAGTATGAATGTATTGCAAGGCAATTTCAATCTCAAATGATGGAAGATCAAGGAAGTATCCAAAACAGCTTTGGTTTAACTGCCTCAATGATGTTATGATCCGAATGGGAAAGGTTTGAGATCAAATCTGACCTGAATACCATTACCTATAATTTAATCCAACTTGGCAGGGTTGCATCTGACATTTCAAGCATTCTCTCAGGACAAGATCTAACTAAATAAGAAGATATTTTATCTGTCTCCTTCAATCAACCTAAGTGAACAAGTTATTGTACCCAACAGTCAATAGAATTATCTAGAGTAAATTAACCTGTAAAAATATCTTTCAACTTCATTCTACTTAGTATTTCACTGGCTAAAATGGGCCAAAACAGTGCTAAGTGACTAAGCTAATTCATCTGCAAATAGAAACATGTCTCTTTGGTCAAATCATTTTACAGATCTGTTTCAAATTTTATGGGTAAGGACTCTATCCATGATCTAAGTCTGACATCCTTAGTAGAAATAATATGGCTATTTTATGGTGTAGACATGATTGGGATGTGTTTGGGATGAGCAGAATTCTAAATTGTGCTGTATCATACCTAGCTTGTGCCATGTTTAATTGAACATATCATAGCATATACCTAGATCCTAAACTAGTATAAGCATGCATTGAGTACTTGCAAGTACTCTCCAATAACAATTTCATTCATAGCATATCTTTTTTTCTGAAAGTTGTGGGATTACATTTCCTCTCTCAAAAATGTATGCACTCATCAGCTCAGTACCCTCAATGACAACAGGGAATAATTTCCATTTGCCATTGTTGGATGAGTACAGTAATCATTGATTATAATGATCATTTAACACACAAGTCACCAGATTTGTCTCTTAGCACCAAATGTAACTTTGGTCATAACATCAACAAGGATGGTGAGTAATTAATCACTAATTCATAGCAACATCCTCTTGAACTGCATGGAAGAAAATAGAGGCACACTTCTTCTTCTGTGTTGATTGTGGCTTCTGAGAGCTAGTGACAACAGACATTTTGTCACTATAATCATATGAAGGTCCAACCACTGGGGCTCTCATCAGTCACAGTGTATACCTCAATCCTCAACGTTTTTTTATTTCATTTTTCATGGCAACAACTTCAGTATCAAAAGCTAAAATCTCAATTGTGGGCTATTTCTTGGATATCCAATTCACAAGTACCATATTAAGGTATATTCTGTACTAGCCCTAATTGTGGGTTGTTGCCAAGCCTGGTCACTATCCACATACATGCGTATGTCAACCAAATTTCCTAGAGGTTCCAATATGTATGGAGAAATAGCCTCTTTTACATCATTGTTGAACTACTCCTATCCAAAGACTAGGAACTCATATCTAGCAATAGCTGGATGAGTGGGATCCAGCATGAGTCCCGCATTGTGGTGCTGTATAGCAGCATCAAGATGTCCCTTGTAGAACATATCAACTTAAAATGGCAGCATGAATACTTCCATAGCTCTTCCTAATTTAATAATTGATCTGGGTACATCAATCATAGAGTGATAATATTAGGCTTCAGTAGGTTCAAAACGGGCTAGCATCAGCATCAGCATCAGCATCAGCATCAGCATCAGCATCAGCATCAGCATCA